>JAYMTA010000466.1:0-28291 GCA_036897625.1 Pelargonium cotyledonis | reverse complement strand
AGTCCTCTAGGAAGCTGCCGACGGCGAGGCGCGACTTCTTGTCGGGACGGACCGACCAAGCTAAGGAGTAGATTGGCCATGGAGCGGTGTAGGTGTGGACGCCGGGTTTTTTCCCACCTGGACTTTGCATGGCTAGCTTAACTAGGGTTAGGGTCAAGAACGACCCTTATCGATCTGCATGGAAATGACATTGACAAGGAAGATAAATTATATTTGAAATATGATTATTTCTATCATGGTAATTTTATTTTTACAAATAAATATATTCTTTGAATAAATCTCTAACCACAATGTGCACAGCTAAAATGCCACGGTATAATAAGTTTGTTCGAGATAAAATAAATTAAGAACATATCTGATGAGTTTTAAAACATGAGATCCAATTCGAATATCAAAATATACATTAATATGTTCCATTTTTGAAACATGACCTCCGTATAGAGTATAGACCAAATTGTAATTTTGTTACTTCTGAAAAATATAAGGACCTTGTACAAAGACATGAGAAGTTGGATATCTTCAATGCATATGATCTAATATACCATGAATGCAAATTATAAATTATATGAAAATTATAAGATATTTATAAATGTGAATAAAATTAATTTAATCTTTGGGGGGGGGCGGGCCGATTTTGAAATTTATTTTTGTTGTAACAAATAAGAATAAAACAATTGTCCAATTGTTGAGACAAACCAAAAAATTTATGAGGGCAAACATATAATTTTGTTAATATAAATAATAGAAGCAAATATGAAAACATATGGAATATTTAACATAAATATATATATTGAAAGGCAACACATAACCTGGAAATCTCATTCTCATTCTCATTCTTCATTCTCATTCTCAAACCAAAAATGCTAATCCAAACGGTACCTTAGAGCATTGGAGTTGTGATAATTTAAAAAGAAAAATTAGTTACTTGAATACGTGTGTGTATATATTTATTATTTTTATCAGCAACAAACATCATACTCGAAATAACAATATTTTTCATTTCCTAAATGAAGCGTTACCTTAAATCTCACCTCACACCGTCGACAAAGAGACTCGAACTTGAGACATGTCTTGATTATTGTTACTATATATACTCCGTCACGATTCAATCTAGACGATGAATTCCAACCAAAATGAAAAACCTAAACACAATCGCTCCTTAAAACTATATTATACATATATGCATGCAATGTTTTTGAACTTTACACAACAAAGCTGGTTGAAACAAAAAAAATCATAAGAAAGTAATGACATGGTGAAATGGTTGAGTGAGAAAGTAACAAAGATGATTGTTGGTAGTAAAAAGATAGTCCATACCTGAGAGAGAGAGTAGCAAAGAAAAAAAGAGTGTTGACGAGAAGGAGTGCAGCGAGAAAAAGTGGAGTGTAGGTTTAAATATTGTAAAAAGTAGTGGGGCTTGAGGAAGATGGATAAGCAGGTGGTAGGTACACAAGAAATGATATCGAAGGGTGTGTAGAGGTAAGTGAAATTCACGAGGGACAGGATGGTTAGCTGATAGTCAACCTCCACGAGTCATTACTAACCCAACTACAATATTGTACCTTGTACTCCATGCTTTATTTACTAGCTCCTTCCAAAACTAGTAATAGTAGATTACATGTGCAAGTCAATTATTAGTTCTAATTGTGGGATAGAGCCGCTAAATCGGGTTTTGGGTCAATTTCGGATGTTGAACACAACCCCGATATGAAAGTACTATGTTGGTTTGTTCGGGTTTCGGGTTGGTTTTGTGTTGTTAGACCCAACCTGCACGACCAAGAAAGTATTTCAGTTTGTTTAGGTTTTGTTGTTAAAATACAAAACGTGATGAATTGTGAAGTTGGACGTCTCATAAGTTGGTTGGGTTGGATGTCCGGTGTCTACAGGTTTAGACTCAAATTGTTAATTCTAATTATGGTTCCATATATTATGATGGGTTTGAACATTTACAATGTGGTAGTTTGCAACCGGGAAGATTCAGATGTAGAGAGGTGAGGAAAACAAAGAAACGGTAAAAGACTTAATTTGGTCTTTAAATTTTTTAAAACCCAAAATAATTCCCAAATTTTTATATGTTTTTATTCAATTTGGTGTCTACCTTGACCTAAAATGGTCATATATTGATCCAAACTAGTAATTTTCCTTAAAACTTATATCAAAAGTTCAAGTGCCAAATTGAGTTAATATTTAAAAGTTTACAATCAATTTTGGGTTAAAAAAGATCAATAACCAAAGTAAGTTGAAACACGAAAATTCAATAACCTATCCTCTAACTCTCTTTGGACTTTCGCCTCTAATCATAAGTTCCGGACCAAATTGAATTTTTTACCTATAAATATTATCGGTGATATCAACCAAAAATTGTAGTTATGGGCTCAGTACATAATTTCAGGTCTCAAACCACTGAATCCTAATTAAAGACACTACTGGGCTCAAGCCCATTACATTAACTTCTGACACAGTTATGATATTGGGCTATATCTGAATATAGTATGGGCCAAGGCCTTTAACCTTTAGCTGTGGTGGATGAGAATGTTTGGGTCAAGTACTGGATTGCCGAATTTTTGTTTATGTGTGGGCTTTGATTTGCAATTTTTGTTTATTTATTTATTCATATTTTGTAAAACATAAATAATAAAAAATCATGTTTTTTATGACAAAATTTATATACCGTATAAGATGGAAAGTTTAAAATATAGTTGGACTTTTTTTTTTTTGGTTCTATTATGGTTCACAGATTATTCACATTATTTTAAATTTGTTTTTCAATAATGTTATTTTATTTCAAAATTTGTGTTATCAATATCCGTAAATTCATGTGACAATTTATTTTTAATTCATTTCTCAAAAAAATTCATTGATTGGATAACAACATGCGATTATATCAGTTTAACAAAACTTACGACTGAAATTAAATTGAAACAAAATTGTTTAATTGATGGGCTTAATTCAACTATATTGTGATAATCAAATCCTTGGATTATAAAATTTTGTTTACAAGGCGAAATCAGTTATGTTTACCAATAAATAAATTATTAGATAAAAATAACATTTAATAATACTAACTTATGTTTATCTTTATTTTAATTATAATAACGAATTTGTTATATTTCCTTCACAAATTCACACGTTTGCCCTTTTGCTATGCCAAACTTGTTTTTTGGTTTTCGATCTAAACAACGAGCTACTTGAGCGGTCTCATAAACTCGCGATTAAGTCACAATTAAAGTTAATCTCTCTTCCTATGGCATATTAAACATTTTTGTGGGGGGAATTAAGACATCATATCAAAAACTTTAACTTCCGCATTTATTTACATATCAATTTTGATTAACGAATGGACTCGCCGGCGTTCTGAGTCAGGTTGGAGGTGGATCTAGGCGATGGACGAATGCTGCGGAGTCAAATCCCGATAGTGGTACGTAGGCGGCTAGGCAATGTGGGCTGTTGTGATCGGATCTGAGCGAATCAGGTCAGCGACGTGGGTCTGGACAGTGGTGTCGAACGGAGCAGATCCGGCTGGAGGATTTCGGTGACAATGTTCTACAGAGAGTAAACAAGTGGTCTGACTCTCTTGTGAGTTTTCCCTTCTTTTAGGGTTTTGAGTAGTTGGTGTTTAGTTTTTTTTTTTTTATTATTTATTTTTGTGGCGGCGCGGGCGGCGTGGACGGAAGTGGTGATGGGGTCACCGGGATCAGTCGGAGGCCCTAGTGAGGTGGGTCAGAATAGTAAGGGTGGGCGGAGGCGGGAGGCTGTTCTAGGGTTGCCGGCAAGAGAGGAGGAAAGAAGGAGGAGGGGGCGGTGCTTAGAGTCGGTGGTGGTAAGGGCCGGTGTTGGCGGCTGGATTGAGGAGGAATCGGCTTCGACAACAATGCCGGGGCCGAGAGGCTAAGAGTGGAGAGGTGATTGACGTCGTAGGGTTCAGATCATTATACGACGTCGATCTAGCATGATGAATGGTCCGACTTTGTCTCTGAGGTCCTGCTGGGGATAGGCTTTTGTCGAGGCCCCATCTCAAAAGATGAGCTCCTTCTCGGGATATTTGGGCATTAAGGGTCTTTGAGTATTTAGTTTACTTTCCTTTCAGTTCTTAGTCCAGGATTATAGTTTGGATATTTAGTTTAGTTTTGTTTTACTTGTTTTCTACTTGTAATCCTCATCATCTTACTGTACCGTTTCATGTTGGAATAATATATTTATTTCCGATAAAAAACGATGATTAAACACAAACACTCTTATCAATCGCGCGTATTGTGTAACCGACTGCACCACTATCTTTAGGTGCCAAACTTGTTTTTCAATTAAACCTCTCTTAGACATAACTTATGGGTAAATAAAGAAAGAAAAAAAAAAAAAACAGGTGGCCATCAGTTACAGACAGTGACCCCTGCAATCAGACGCCATTGTCACTTGGTCGCAGTCACAGCGCAAGGGAAGAGAAGAAGAAGCATCATCGTAGGCAAATCAATTTCCACACTATTTATTAGAACTAATACTAATAGCTATATATATGCTCATTAACATAACGCGGACACTTGTGGCGCTGGGTTTGGGAGACACATCGCTACACTCTGTTGGAGAAAGACTCGCGTCTCCTCCGCCTCCAGCCCCGCACCCACTCTACTCTCCGTCTCCGGCGTCGGGTCAACCACTCGGCCTTCTTGTTCTTCTCCGTTTACTCCATTTCGTGTGCACTCTTCTATATGCTGCTGCCATCAGCAATCGCCATGTTCTAGCGCTTCTTTTTGAATGTGAGCATCAAATCCCTAATCTTTTTGTCTCTTTTTTGGAATGATTTCGTTCACTTTCGGTTTTTATACGTGTTTCGAGTTTGATTAGATCGCAGGAAGCTCTTATTTGTGTTCTTGGCCTAACTGGGGTTGAAGCTAGTTTGATTGCTGAATAGGGTTTTTAGCTTCCTTAAATTGTTTCGAGTTTTGTTCATTTAGAACAATCATTGGTACGAACACGGAAGACATTATTACATAGCTGGTTTCAGTGGTTCTTGTATGCTGTTTACTATACATGGTCAATCATGTTGGTCTGTTACTGTTGTGATATATCAGTTGAGATGTCTACTGGGTTATCATTTGAAAAAGTTGCATTTTTTTGTTGGAACAAAAATGTTAATCTTTTGGTTTGAAGTTTTTTTGTTGGTTTATTTTGGTGTTCAGGAAGGTGGCATTGTATGATAATTAGCTAAATGGCCTGGATGGAGAAAGATGTTGGTAATGGGAGAGAAAAGGATCCTGTTAAAGAGAATGGTTTCATGAAAGAATCACCTGTTTTGCCTGGTACCAGTGAATCTCCTGCGCTGGTTTCTCCACCCCAGAAGAAGTTTGAAGGGAAAGATCCTCTTTCTTTTGCTGCCATTCTTCGCTCCAGGAACAAGTTTATAGACGCCCTCACCATTTACGAGAATATATTGGAGAAAGATAGTGGAAATGTGGAAGCTCACATTGGAAAAGGGATATGCCTGCAGATGCAGAATTCGGGAAAGCTTGCTATTGACAGTTTTGCAGAGGCAATCAAGCTGGACCCACAAAATGCATGTGCTTTGACACACTCTGGTATATTACTCAAAGATGAAGGTCGCCTTGTGGAGGCTGCTGAGGTATATCAAAATGCTGCACTCTTTGTTATTACGCCTCTTTAATATGTATCACTTTCTGCTTTGGTGCAAGTATGATTATATTTGTAGGCTTGTTAAAAACTTCTCATTGAAAACGTGTCAAATAAAACACTTGTTCTTCAAACCAAAAAATGGAGCAATACAAATTATTTGTGCATTCGTTTGCTATTCTGGTACTTAGCATAATTGATTTTTACTAGCTTGCAATTATTTGTGCTTAAAATTTCTTTGAAGTCGTGATAAATTTTGCTTGTCACAGTCATATCAGAAGGCTCTACTAGCTGATCCTTTATACAAACCATCTGCGGAATGCTTGGCCATAGTTTTAACAGATCTTGGTACCAGCTTAAAGCTCTCTGGCAGCACTCAAGAAGGAATTCAGAAGTATTATGAAGCTCTGAAAATAGATCCACATTATGCTGTAACCTTTTGTTTTTCTCATTCTGAGCTGTAAATTTATTTTAAATCAATTGTTATTGCTTTTTGTCTAACTTCCTACATGTGACGCTTGTCATTTTCATTTATGTACTTCATATAGATATTAGCTCTTACTTTACAAATTTTTATTTGCAGCAGGCATATTATAACCTTGGTGTTGTCTATTCTGAAATGATGCAATATGACATGGCCCTTGGTTGCTATGAGAAAGCTGCATTGGAGAGGCCAATGTATGCTGAAGCATATTGCAACATGGGTGTCATATATAAAAACCGTGGTGATCTGGAGTCAGCTATTGCCTGTTATGAGAGGTAATCTGCCACTTACTTTTCTGTTGTTGCAGCTTGTTGTGTCTTTCAATTGGATTGATACACTTTGGTTGATTGCATGACATCTACTGATGCAATCTGTGGTCTATTGTTGTGCTGTGTCAGGTGTTTAGCTGTGTCGCCAAACTTTGAGATTGCAAAGAATAATATGGCAATAGCCTTGACAGATATAGGAACAAAGGTGGTTTCTCATACAGTTGTCAGCCACTGATTATCTTCATGTAACTATATTTATAATTCATTTGCCTACTGTGGTTATTCTGTAACTTAGAATTTCATTTGCTTTGATACCCAACCTTTTATAGAATTATAGTAAGCAATGTAATAGGCTGGCAAGAGTTCTGTTCTCCAATGTGTAAAGAGACATGGTATCCTTGTTATGTTGAAATTTACTTGAGCAATCATAGTCCGGATCGCCTACCTTCTTGGGCATTTAGGGTGTTGCAACTTATGGATAAAAATGAGTTTAATAAGTGCAAATCATTGAATGCAACACCAAAAGTTATAGAAGGCTTTTTCCTCCATATTGCTCAAATTACAGATATATACTTTTGGGACCTTAGGATTTGTTATTGTTTAAAATAGACTAGAACTTCTGCAGAGGAACTACCTGTAAAAGACAGATCCTCTTCATTAAAATGATGGTCAGCTTTCTCCTCTTACACCTTACCTAGTGCTTTGACTAAAGACTAGCATCCATACTATTGGCTTATAATAGAAATGACTGCACTCTATATAACAGTCCTTACCGGTTTCTGCTCTTTGCCGTATCTTTTATGCTAAAATTGTATTCGGCTTGTATGCGTTCTATCTTATATGTACTTTTCATTTATAAGATATCCTAACAGCATTTTTTCATCATTTGCCAACTGTACTGTTTTTCAATGTTTTTTGTTTTTCCTGATACACTGATATCTTTTTCCAGGTTAAACTGGAGGGGGATATCAACCAAGGTGTGGCGTATTATAAGAAGGCTTTGTATTATAATTGGCACTATGCAGATGCTATGTACAATCTTGGGGTTGCTTATGGTGAAATGCTTAATTTTGATATGGTAAGTGCAATGTAGAGGGAAAGTAATTCTCTCCCTGCACACACAAAAAGAGGCAAGTGTGTGCGATGTCAATAAATAAATAAGTTGAGGTTGACAACTTGTTATGTAACTAATGGAGAATATCATCTTATGTGTTTATATGTAGGCAGTTGTATTCTATGAACTCGCTTTCCACTTCAACCCTCATTGTGCAGAGGCATGTAACAATTTAGGAGTAATTTACAAGGACAGGGACAACCTTGATAAAGCTGTAGAGTGTTATCAGGTACATTTGGTGCTGGTAGAGGATATAATTTCCCTTTTAAACTGTGAATAGTTGAATATCTGTATTATCGTTGTGATTGTGTTCTCATTATCGTTATCGTTCTTATTATTATATCGCAGTTGGCTTTGTCTGTCAAACCAAACTTCTCACAGTCATTAAACAACCTTGGTGTTGTCTACACTGTTCAGGTTTGTACCTAGACATATCGTTTGACAGATATTTGATATCACTTGATGTTTGTGATTTGCTGATTGTCTCCGTTACTGTTGACAGGGTAAAATGGATGCTGCTGCAAGCATGATTGAGAAAGCTATAATGGCAAATCCCACATATGCAGAAGCGTATAATAACTTAGGTTACTCTCTATTTTCTTTTCCTTGTTTTTTCAATTAAAAATCTTCTAAAATGCCTTTCATCTAGGTTGCTTGTTATATAACTCCCTTTTATGGGTTTGGGGGAAGCCTGGTTAAATGTAAGTAGCACTAAGGTTTTTGATCTTGTCATGTGGTATGTTTTTAAAACATCCAATTAATTTGTCCTCCTTGAAGTTGCACCATTTGTATGTCGTTGTTAAGAAAATAGTTGGGAAGCATGTGGACAGTCAACAGCGGCTGCATTGAAATAATTATTAAACTCAAATTTTCTGACGATCCTGTTCATTTTATGATATTGGCTACTGTTTGCACAACTGTTGATTGAATTTGGGTTCATCAGTTCGTGCATTTGTTTTTAGTTGGAATGACACTTTACAATGGGCCTTTTTTTTTTTTTTTTCGTGGCGCTTCAAATAGTATAAACCTTCAAGATTTCCTAACTGTGTTTTTTGCCTTTTGGATTCCAGCTCTTCCCCATAGATTTTTCTTGTTGGCCATCTTTCTCAAATTAAGCTTATTTCTAAGTTCATTTCACGATTTCTTTATTGTATAGGGGTTCTTTATAGAGATGCTGGCAATATATCCATGGCCATTGAAGCTTATGAGCAGTGCCTAAAGATAGATCCTGATTCCCGCAATGCAGGCCAGGTACTGTTTCTCCTTGGGATTTTTTTCACCAAGGCCTAAGTGCATGTTAACTGTTAAGTTCTGTCAGCTATCATGATCCTACTCCTTAACCACATTATCACAATAGATTAGAAATGCTGTTTTGCTGGTTTGATTGCCTTGTGGCATAAGTTTTTAAGTGTTCTTCTGATTATTTGGTATTTACACTTGAGGGTTGATCTAGAAGCGATGGTTTTGGTGAGTTATAAGTTTGGTTGATCCAATATCTTAAGTTGATGCAACACGTATATTTACATTTTTTGTTTGTAAGAAATTTGCTTCTAGTGTTGTACATTTTGTATTGAAAACTCTATGAAAAACTTAAAAGGATCATTGTGACTCTGATTCAAGATCCCCTTAAGAATTGGATTGTGATACTGTGAGTCTATCCTAGTATTTGACATCACACCCAATGTTATGAATGATGGGCATTTGCTCTTGAATTGTAACAAGTAATCAATTTCTGAACTCTTAAATGAGGGTTGACCCTGTTTTCTCAAAGAAACCAGTTTCCAACTATTTCATTCATAGATTTGAATAATTGCGTGAGTTAATATTACTTATTTATCACACTATCACAGTATACAACTGAAAGCAGGGACTTTTCTTAGTGTTTCTTTTTCCATGTGTGAGATACTGAATTTTTACTTTACCGGATGTTTTGTCGTTGGAAAGAGAATTAGACCTATTTTGCTGTTTGCTCTACATTTTGTGGCAAGGATTCCATGGTTTCTTAAAGGACACTGTTCTAATACTGTAGATCCCTCAATTTTTGTTTTGTTTTATTTGGTAGGTAGATCCTCTGGGTCAGAATATTCATATCTTATCTGTTTGGTTGGCAACTGTTTTGCAGAATCGGTTGCTTGCAATGAACTACATTAATGAAGGACAAGATGATAAACTTTTTGGGGCACACAGGTTTTACTTATACCATCATGATTTTCTTTTTTCCCTTCAGTGTTGTCAGTGAATGAAATTTATAATATATGGGCGGTAAGTAGATGAGTTTTGGTGGGATTTAGAGCAGAATTTGGAATAAGGCCCTAACGTCCTGACTTGGTGAGTGATGGTTGTTTTTTGTGGGGATGGAATGCTTAGAACACAAAAGTATGCGGCACATGTATGCCTATATGAGATTTCTATTTTACTTTCCTGTATTTTATAACCCTCTTAGGCTTGGAAGGCCTATCGACTTTAATCTGAAATGAAAAAGCTTTAAATAAAGTTCAATTTTAATATGGTGTGCCTTGGTTGCGCTGTGTCACGCAATGCTCCTCGACAAATGGCTCAAGAAAGGCGGACCTTTTGGAAATCGCTGCACTATGCGACACCCATGGCGAGGACCATGCAGCATGCCTTGTGCCTTGGCGCGCTCCATTTGTAACACTGAGTTGCAGTTAATGACAGCTTGTAATGAGTAAATGATATATGTGTCTTTGGACCCTATATTTCCATATGATTGTATACACTTCGAGAGTGCCCCTATCCAATAATTTTCACCATGAATTGGAAAGTGATCTTTAGTGGGTTGCCAGATTTCTAAAGGGAAATCTCCTCCTAAGGTCAGGTTCTTCTTGGTGAATATCATCAAGATATCCTACATTTTGATGCAAGACTAAGATCCTTGTTTAATTTGAGCATCCTAGAAACAGCATAGATTTATATAGAGTTGACAAATATTCCTACATAGTCTTCGCCTATTAAATTCCCAATGAAATTAAATGGCAGAGGTGTTCCTGATTTAACAGCCCAGTTTGTGTATTTTTTCATGAAAGCACAAAATGAGTAACTAGTCAGCATAAACATTGTGCACCATGTAGTTCTATTTTGTGGCAAATTCTTATTTATTATTTTGTATTTAGTAGTATCAGCTTTTTAAGTATTGAATTAATCTATAGCTTTAGATTTATGGGAATTCATCTGAATTAATATTTGTTTGCAACCAGGGACTGGGGTAGGCGCTTTATGAGGTTGTATCCACAGTATACTTCTTGGGATAACCCAAAAGATCCTGAAAGGCCCATTGTGATTGGATATGTGTCCCCTGATTATTTTACTCATTCAGTGTCATATTTCATTGAAGCCCCTCTTGTCTTTCATGACTATGCAAATTACAAGGTGGTTGTCTATTCAGCTGTTGTGAAGGTATTAATCCTTTAGAGTTTTAATCTACAACTTTCTTATCACTTTTTTCCACTTGGAAGTTCATTATTATACCATTTCTGAAACTATGATTCTATATATGAAATACTGTCACAATATAGATGCATTTTTCAGTCATATGATACCGAATTAGGAATGGTTATCCCAAAATGCGAATTCAGTTACTTATTGGAAAATATATTTTTATCTTTTCTACTACATGGATGGCATATTTGCTAGATTGCAAGACGAGTCTAATTTTGATCTTGTCTCATGCTAAGTTGTATCTAATCTCTGGTCAGTGTTTTTCTTTTTATTTGTAGGTAACATTTTGAGAAAGATTGGATGCTTTAACTGCATTGATTATTTATAATAAACTGAATGAGTTATAGTTGTACTATTGGTTAGTAATGTCGACAAGGCTGTGCATGAATGGACTAATTGAAGTTGTGTGTGTATATATATGTTCAATATATATTTTATTGTAAGGTGATAGATACGGTTTGAATCTTGCTTCTCAAGACCACAATATATCTCTCTGTTTGCTCTTTTAGCCATTTATACTTGAAACTTAGTTACTATGTTGACCTATTATCAAAAGAAATTTGAAGGTTATGAGAATAAGAAATTGTCATACAAAAGTATTTTCTTCCATATCTTGGCGTAGATATGCAATTCTGATATTGATTTCCTGTTATTTTGCAGGCAGATGCAAAAACTCATCGTTTCAGGGAGAAAGTCCTTAAAAAAGGCGGGGAATGGCGAGATATATATGGGATTGATGAAAAGAAGGTTGCAAGCATGGTTAGAGAAGATAAAATTGACATCTTAGTGGAACTTACTGGTCATACAGCTAACAATAAGTTGGGAACGATGGCCTGCCGCCCTGCACCTATTCAGGTATTTTGGAGATTATGATTTTCTCATTCTTCTTTGGTTCTATTGAAAAATTCTTGTTCTATCTTCTATTAGTATCTTTAACTGTTTATCATCAATCTTTTTTTATATTCTAGTTGAGAAGTTGGAACATTGTCATTGAACATGTTATGTAAGTACTGAATGTATCTTTCACTATGCTGAAGAAACAGTAATCTGGCCAAACCAATTACATTGTCCAGACTCCAGAGTCCTTGATCTAAATGAGATAAAACATCACCTTTTCGTCTCTCTCTCTCTCTACTATTTTAACCTGTGCTAATAGTTATAAAATCTAACCTACACTCACATACACACTCACTCTCTCCCCTACCCTTCTCCTCCCTGTCCTCTACTCTCTGCTTGCTGGTGTTGATGCATCTGGCAGTGCTCTCTTGCTCCCCCTGGTGTTATAGTCTGTAGAATGTGTGTATAGAGAGAGTCTGTTAAAATTTAACCAAGGCTAAAAAATTTAAAACAAAAGAAAATTGTGCGTTTGGAAGCCATTGAACCATATTGGAGACCAGTGGCAGTGTAAACCCTGTTCCCTCTTTATAAAATCCTCTAAGCTTGAACTTATTTTACTAATAGCATTACCAGCACTAATGCTTGGAACTCCGCAGTTAAGCGTGCTTGGTCGAGAGTAGTACTATGATGGTTGACCTCGTAAGTTCTCGTGTTGCATCCCCACCTAAAAAAAGTAGCATTCTGCCATCCCTTTTTTTTTTTTTTGGAAAGCCTCCAAGGAGGAGGGTTTGACAAAAACCCCTACTTGTAAATAAGCGAGGATTACAAAACAGGGGACCTAACTAGGCCCCAAACAGAAACAGGAAGCTACAGGACCAGCTTTATGCAATGTGTTTTAAATGGTTGCCTTCTGTTAGTATCCCACTATCCCGGCCTTTCCACGCATCCTTACATTAGAGGAGTTTTAACACACCGCTTTTCTTAAATGAGGTCAGACCCTTTGTAAAAGGGCTATGATATTCTATTCCATGTTTGCTACAGTTAATGCCTGTAGATATGCAGATTTCATTTCTAAATTGGTTTGGAACATTTCAATACAATATAATAATCAGTTTTATGTGTTGTGCATTATTTTATATCTCCACTTATAGTGTAGTATTGGCAACTAAGGCTGCTTAATCCATGAACCTGCTTTGACATGCTTTTCCTATAGGCGACTTGGATTGGCTACCCAAACACAACTGGTTTGCCTTCCATTGATTATAGAGTAACTGATTCGTTTGCAGATCCTCCTGATACAAAGCAGAAGTAGGTGTTTCTCTTTCTCACTGGTTCATCTTGCTTTTGCTGTCAAGCACTTCAAGCACGTTTTTTGTGCAAGCTTAAATTTTAGTAGTATATACGTTTTATTTCTGTTTTTAATTCTTCTGCAAATTGGCAGGCATGTTGAGGAGCTGGTTCGATTGCCAGAATGTTTCCTCTGTTATACTCCATCCCCAGAGGCTGGGCCTGTTTCCCCAACTCCTGCTCTTTCCAATGGTTTTATTACATTTGGTAGCTTTAACAATCTAGCAAAGGTAATTTTAGAGTTTAGACTCTGTCGGACATTGTGCATATGTTAATTACGTTGAGGATTAAATTTATAATTGATCTCCCAACTTTGCAACCATATTATGTTTGATCCCCAACTATTTGATTTAAGCACCATTGCTCAAAAATGCATTTTTTCATTCATTTAGGATGGAATATTCTAGATTTGTATAGGATTTTCTATATTTTGGATAGAATAATATGGATTTTAGATGGAATATTCTATATTTGTTTAAATTTTGGATGAAAAATACATGTTTAGGCAATGGTGATGAAATCAAATAGTTGGGTATCGATGACGATTTAAAAAAATGTTGGGGGATCAATTACGAATTTAACCCTAATGTTGAAACTTTTTATTTTTATTTTTTATAATTATTATCAATTCCGATTTTTTTTTTCTTGATCAGATAACACCAAAAGTATTACAAGTTTGGGCAAGGATACTATGTGCAGTTCCGAACTCTAGACTTGTTGTAAAATGCAAACCTTTTTGTTGTGAGAGTATAAGGCAGAGATTCTTTTCAACATTGGAGCAGCTGGGATTGGAACCTCTGCGCGTTGATCTTTTGCCTCTCATTCTCCTTAACCATGATCATATGCAATCATATGGTCTTATGGACATCAGGTAAAATCTCGGTCAATACTTAGAAAATTTAGCTTCTTTTCCACTTTTTGTTTCTTCTGCACAATGAACCATCGAACCACTTGTTTATGGCTAATTCATATATTCAGTTATCTCCTTTGCTGGACTAAGACCAACTTTTTGGCCTATGGTTGCAGTAGGTTCATTTTCTTTATCTTTAGATTTGAAAAAGACCAGCTAAAACATCTTAAGCATACAGGTTATCACTAATTTTTATTGTTTGACTGATAAAAATAAAATAAAGAACTTTAACTTTGAGCCATTTTATTATCATTTATTACTGTAACTTTTGCCGTACTGTCTTAAATGTGAAAAAAGGTGTATGGTAGGGAACTATAGTACAACATAAGTGGAGTTGAACAATATTATGGGCGTATTATCTCAGTTGTGAGGAGACCCAAAATATCTGTTTGTGGTACCTATGTTAAACACTCAAAGATACTGATATGGGATGTCTTGTGTGTGAATAGGTATGCTCTCTAGTTTTGTACATGGCTAGGACTACATCTTCTCTGTATCTTTTGTCTTAATTGCAATAGGAGAGACTATTTTCAGTGACTAGTCATTCTTTATATGGGTTTAATTTCATTATTGGCTTGGAAATTGTGCTTGAAATTTAGTATTGGATATCCCCACTATAAGCCATGGTTGCTAACTTGCTATAGGGACAACAGGTGATAGTTTAAAACATGAAACATATATTATCATGTCTTTGAGTTTGAAATCAGACTACCTACTGAGACTTTACGAAAGCATTTTTTTTTTCTGCATGCGGTAAAAAATGTGGTCTTTGATTTTTGACTATCATGTGCCATCTCAATTGTGCAGCTTGGATACCTTCCCTTACGCTGGAACAACTACAACGTGTGAATCCTTGTACATGGGAGTTCCATGTGTAACCATGGCTGGGTCTGTGCATGCTCATAATGTTGGTGTCAGTCTTCTCAGCAACGTTGGTAAGATACTGTATCTTTTGCCATCTGAATTTTTGCATACATTGCATGTAAAAATTTACAGGATTTCAACTCTATACATATATCATGTTCCTTATTGTATTAACACTGATAATTGGGAATCTCAAACAGGATTGGAACATCTGATTGCAAAAAATGAAGATGAATATGTCCATCTTGCATTGAAGTTGGCCTCTGATGTTACAGCTCTTGCAAACTTGAGGATGGGTCTACGGGAGCAAATGTCTCGGTCCCCTGTCTGTGATGGATCAAACTATATACTAGGTTTAGAGTCATCATATCGAAACATGTGGCGGAGGTACTGTAATGGTGATGTACCATCTCTAAAACGAATGGAGACGATACAGCAGCAGGGGGCTGAAGAGCCAGTGGCAGAAGTTTCTGAGTTAGCAACAAGTACAAGCTCAATAGAGGGATCCGTGAAAACCAATGGGTTTAATCTTATCCCGCCAATGTCAAATCTCTCCGCCAGTGAAGAAAATGAACTTGAGTTGAACCAAACACATTCTGGGAAGTTGAGCTAAGTTTAACTAGATCTTATCGGGCCGTCTCTCAAGGCGTCTGAAGATTGTCAATTCTTTGCGGGATGGAGTTTCTCGAGGTGTGTGATCGTCATTGCATCCATTAGAGTCCAGATAATTACTCTGCATAGGATCACATATATTTTTTTGGGAAAAGAATGCCGGTGTTAGCCTGTAATTTGATTTTTAGCTGTTCGAGAGAGAAGTATAGCAGAGTTTCGAGAAATGATGAAGTTGTGCATCTGTATTGCATTTTTTTCCCCCAAGATTTACAAGCAGTTGTTATGGATTGTAAATCATTAGTGCTCTGAATTCTTTTTGTTGCGCTATATTTGCAAAATGAGCTATTAAGCAAGCACGGAGTTTGTGCATAGACAAATTTACGTAAAAGTGTATAACTACTTTAACATGTGGACAAAAGGAACAAAATTCGCGTCACCGTTGTTTGTATGTCCGAAGCCGCTACTAGTCAAATATTTAGTCATGATCCATGGCATCATACGTAATGAAAGCACATACTTTATATCTTCGTGTACGTCCAATCCATGACAAAAGACACCTACAATCCACATATATTTGCGAATTAACTAATCCATATGAAAAAGAAGAAGAAAAGAATTAACAAGTAGCAACAACAACTCCTCTTAGTCCTTCTACTCCAACAATCCATAACTAACACAATTTGACCTAAACAAAGTTTATTAAAATCCCAAACACACATATTCATCTCTTCTTTGCTTCACTATATAAAATTCACACAATCTCCATTTTCATCAACAGAAACCATCCTCTCCAACATTCCTAGCTAGCAACAAAAACAAAAGAGCCTCTATCTCAAACCCAAGAAACTCCTAAAAATGAAAAACGACTCAGCCACCATCGACGTCCCCGAATCGAGCACAGTGAGCAAGGGAAAGGTTGGATGGAAGAAGGGTGTTGCTATATTCGATTTCGTCCTCCGAATCGTAGCCATAGTGACTGCTCTAGCAGCTGCCGCCACCATGGGAACCAGTGAAGAAACCCTACCCTTCTTCACTCAGTTCTTACAGTTCCAAGCTAGCTACGAGGATCTTCCAACTTTCACGTATGTACATACATATATATATATTTTTTTATCAGCAAGCTACCAACTAAGACTCAAACCTGATACTGAGAAACACGTGTCTTAAACCCCTTGCCCAGATGATTGTTGGTCACATATATCTGTATTAACGTGAATTATATATCGTTGTACATGATGATTTGTGTAGGTTCTTTGTGATTGCAATGGCAATAGTTGCAGGGTACCTTGTCCTGTCCCTACCGTTCTCTATAGTGTGCATTGTGCGTCCCCATGCAGCTGGTCCTCGCATCCTCTTGCTCATCTTGGACGCTGTAATGACCCGACTCGATCGATCTTGCATATAAATTCTCTTGTTTTTGCCGTTTTGTGTATAGGCTAATTATGGGTGGTCTGGTTTTGGTTTCGATTTTGATTTTCAGGTTGCGCTGACTCTGGCCACAGCTGCTGGTGCTTCGGCTGCTGCGATTGTGTATTTGGCTCACAATGGCAACCAAAACTCCAACTGGCTCGCCATCTGCAACCAGTTCGGCGACTTTTGCCAGAGAGTGAGTGGCGCTGTGGTGGCCTCCTTCATTTCGGTGGCGGTTTTGGTTACATTGGTTGTGTTGTCCGGTTTGGCTCTCAAAAGGAGCTAGGGAGGTGGAGCTCAGGGGGATATTGTTTGGTAGTGCATTATATATTTTGTGTGTTTTGCTGTTTTTAATTTTGTGAATAATTGGTTTGTGTGATGTGATTTATTTAATGTCCAAGCAATTTCAATGATAATTATATATAATCAAAGTGTTTAGTTTCTCAATCTTTTCTTTTTCTTTTACTTAGAAGGAAGTTCAATAATCAAATGCACTCCAATCAACAAAAACACAGAATTCGAAGGTTTTCACCTATGCACTGTTAGATTCACATACCTTTTAACAAACCAAACTTTATACTAACAAATCGAATTGAAAGAAATAAGATGTCACTATTGATCAAACCAAAAAAACTAATTACCTCTCCTACAATCAACAAAGTTTGAACCACCTAAAACACATCAGACTCGACCATTAGATCATGTTGACCCTGGACCCCTGCCCAGTTGTGCGCCTCGTCGATTGGTGATTCCTCCACCAGCCCATCTTTTGCTATACCCTACTCTAAAAAATATTGACCTTTATCTCAACATTGTCCTACATTGTCAAGGACTACCCAACCAACCTCGCACAACTAGTAGAAAACTGCAGGTACACTTGTAACTTTAGGCGATCTCGATTCGGCGTCTGTAATCATCATCTGCAAGTGTTTTCACAACAAACAGTGTGATTGTTAATTTTCTTGTCAAAACAAATGTGTTTGTGTCATAGTTCGTACTGCTTATTTAGTCCACTTCTCAGTTCTCACATACCAATCGTCATGGGCTCTACTCCCTCGTGCTCACAAATTCATGGAAAAAATCATTTTGAACAATTATCAGTCTTTTTTATATTCACATTCTAACAACTAACCTCATACCATCTTGACAAGAATAAGTTAACAAAAAAGTTGTAAAATTGAATAATACAAAACTAGAGTTGCCAATAGAGTTTCTCAAATTTATTGTTTTTTTTTTTTTCCTTTTTACAAGACAGAAATGCAATCTAATACTGTCTACACTTTGATTCAACGCCAAGTGATATGAGAAACAACAATTTCAAGAACCAACAAACTGCACTCACAACAGAAACTTAAAATACAACTGAATTCCCGCAATCGAAGGTCATTTTCGTCATTCGATCACCAAACTAATATTTTTGCCCCATTTTTCTTCTCAAGTGGATTACTGAACCGAAAGTGAAAGTAGTATAATCTGCGAGTCTAGATAATTGATTTTCTTGGTGCGCCGATTGGTTTCCCGGGAAAATCGCGAAGGAAAATCTCGGTTAGGGTTTAGGGTTTCTCACTCCAACCAGAAAAATATGTCTCAGACCGGTAAACTGATGCCCAATCTAGATCAACAGAGCACGAAGATGCTCAATCTCACTGTTCTTCAGCGTATGGATCCTTTCATCGAAGAGATTTTGATCACAGCTGCGCACGTCACCTTCTACGAGTTCAACATCGAGAGCAACCAATGGGTTCGTTCATCAATTTCTTTCATGCTTGCAAATTTCTATTACCATTTCTCAATTTTATCATCAATTCGCCTAAAAATTTCTGGATCTGTGGTTCTCCAAAGCTCTCTGATGTAATTTTCTTTCGGTGGTTGCAGAGTCGCAAGGACGTTGAAGGATCTCTTTTTGTTGTTAAGAGGTAGTGGTGTGTTTGTTAGTGATTTTGTGTGTGTGCGCTCTACCTTCTCTGAACTTAGCTTTGAGTTCTTTAAGCTCAACTAATTTCTTGTTTCTGTTTTATTTAGGAATACTCAGCCCCGGTTTCAGTTCATTGTTATGAATAGGCGCAACACAGGTTTGGATTTAATTTCTCTGTCATTGTGTGTGAAAGGATTGATGTTTCTTTTGTGTATAAAAGGAATGTGATTTATTCCCTACATCAACAATTGTAGCTACATAATTTAATGTTCTCATGACATGGGCGGTTTGGGGAATTTGGAAATGATGAGATGATTTCATGTACTTAACTAGGGATTCTAATATTAAGCAGGTTCCGTGCTTCTTTCGTATCTGTTTGTAAAAGATATTTAGGAATAAAACTATGTTTTCTAGTTGTCTAACTTTTCCTTATGAAGTTTGGCGAGAACACACTAGTTGTTTGATTGACCCATTTACAACTGTACCAATTCTTTTACAACTTGTGGTGTGATTGAAGTGTTAGGAAATCTATTTTTGAGAAAAGTTCAACTTTTGCTACTATTTGCACTTTGCTGTTGATAGGAAATAATACCCGTAAGATGAATATTTTATAACTGCCAATGGGTAAAGCTTGAAAACAAACACATTTGCTTTAGAGTTTAACTTTTGTAGCTTAGCTCATAGATGGAATCTTGTATATTAACTTGGATACTAAATGTTAATGTTTGGACAACATCGAATGTAAATAGCTATAAAACTTATGGGAAAACAGGTTAGCTAAAATGAAATGGAAACTTGTCTTTATCTTCAATCTCTGGATGAGCATATTACGTAAAATATATAATAAAGTAGAAGTTTAAAATTCAATAAAAAAGAGAGAGTAGAAGTTTAAAATTATAGACAATTATGAACTAGTAAATTAAACAAATTTGTCTTACCGTGTGACTTAATTTATGACTTCAGAAACAATTAGGTAATTCGTATATTTCAGGTTTTGCTATCCAATATAGGTTGAATTGCGACATAAGACCTTTCCATATTTAATGTCTTTCATAAACAGATAATCTTGTGGAGAATCTCTTGGAGGATTTTGAGTTTGAAGTTCAAATTCCATATTTGTTGTATCGGAATGCGGCCCAAGAAGTCAATGGTATTTGGTTTTACAATGCGCGTGAATGTGAGGATGTTGCAAATCTTTTTAATAGGTATCATTTTTCTGTTTTTTCATCTCTACATTAACTTCTAGCTATATACATCTTTTTATACAAAAAAAAATGTCAATGATGATAGCCACTTGTGAGATTTTAGCTTCAAGAAATGAATAACTGATGAAGAGGTACAGATAATAAAAATTCTGAAGGATTGGAGTTTATTATTTCTAGAAACTTGGAATGATTAAAGTAAGTGAAGCTTTCAGCCTGATGGTGCCCTAAAAGCTTGACATTGTTAGAGCAATAGTGTAACCATTTAATGAACTGTTTAATAATATCATGTGCTAGATAGAAGGGAGACGAGTAATCTGGTGCCATCGTGTAATAACAATTTATGGAATATCAACTATTACAAGTCCAATTCTTGGGTTATGGGCTGTTGAATGAAAATGTAGGACATATCATAGTAATTATTTGGGTATTATGAAAACTTGGTTTGGGGTTCAAAGATGTGGATGTTTGCAAATGAAACTGCAGATGATCCATATGTACTAGTCAATTAAAGCACATGGTTTTCTAGATTTTTTTTTCAAATCAAATGACCACCACAAACTTTTTTAGACTATTCAATCAGTTAGTTTTAAAAACTCATATGGGTTGAATGATTTATGTTTGCTTATGATATTCTTATAGTTGACAATGTTATGATTAAGTTGAAGTGATCATATTTGGATCAATCACTGTGTGGAACTAAAAAGGCTTTCCCATGAGTTATGGCAAATGTGATGCTTTAGTGACTTGAACACTTGGAGGTAGTCATGTAATTGAGCGATGATTCAAAATACTGGAATGATTTCGGCTGCATCTACGTATTTATAAGTGCATGTGTTAATGTTGTGAGACAAGTATTAGGAAACACAAATAGTCAATAATTTATTTGTTATTAATATATTTTTTTTGTCAGGATACTAAATGCTTACTCAAAGGTTCCTCCGAAGTCAAAAGTAGCTCCAACCAAAAGGTAATGATTCTTTGAAGGTCTATAACCAAATTATTTGTGAAATAACTTGTAAATTTCCTTTGTCATAGATTTTATATCTATTGCTGGTTACCTCGTGAAAACATATTCTCAGTGCCTTTGTAAGCATGTTTAAGATATTCTGCATTGTGGATTTAAAATTTGTGGCTATTTAATTTTCCAAACTCATATCTATTGAATTATAGTTATAACATACAAGTAACCAATGTATAATTCCTCATTAAGAAATTTGTGGTGGCTAAATTTATTTAAAAGATCATTTCCTCAGAATATTTGTACTCAGATGTTGTTGGTAAGCTCCCCTCCTGGTCCTTGGGAATGTACCAACATAAATAAAACTATGTTGTCTGATACTAGAAAACTATTAGTTATTACATTCTGTAATTTTTTATATGATTGGAGTTTCTATCTCCTAATTGTCCTTTCTTCATCTTCTTTTTTTATATGTTGTATTGTCTTTAGTGAGTTCGCTGAACTTGAAGCAGTCCCAACCATGGCGGTGATGGAAGGCCCACTGGAGCCATCATCAGCTGCCCCTACTGCTGATGATACATTTATGAACATTTTCAATGTATGTACTTTATCCTGCTCTAAAATTCAATCTTCAACATACAACATCTGCTCAATTATTGCTTCTTGCTTTTATAATAAACCGCAATTCATAGGATACTTACTTCTGTAACTGATTTTAACATTATTTTGAGGAAATCTTTCAGATCCTCCCTAAAATGTGTAAATTTTCAGTTGTGTTGTTGACATGTATATATATGACATCCATCCAAGAAATGTTCATAATCGCAAATCATCTATGTGTAGAGTAGTATGCTTTACTAGAAAATGCTCTTGGAGATGTGTGCGGTGTGCCTATTTGTGAAAGTTGGAGTCATGTATGTGAAATATACTTGTGTATAATGCCTTTGACATACATGTACACAGTTTTCCTGGCTTTTAGTATTCAGCACGTTATATTATAGTTGTAATATTATTAACAAGGCCTGTGCACTTTAGTCTGTATGAACATTCAGGCAACCTGGTGGCAATTTTCTTGATGAATTTTTTTTTTCCCTTTCAGTCCTTATTCTTTATTACAGATTAGTGATGGATTTGAGTTTTGATATTCCATGGTGTTTTTGAAAATAACTTGCATGACAATATCTTTTGTTGATTGCTCTTCATCCATGGTCACACTTTCCCATATGATGCTTTATGCGATTTGTTGTTGTCTTCACTTTCTAAGGTTTAATTTTGCATCCAATGTATTTTCGGTTTTAAAAATTTGTTAAATTCTGCTATTGCAGGCTGCCATGAACCTTGGAAGTAATGCCTCTAATGCAACAGTCCCAAGACAGCCCCACCATTCTTCTGCAGCTGTCCCATTAACTTCGCATCCATCTGTTGCTGCTTACTCACCTGTACCAACTCCCTTGGCGCCAACCCTCTCTCTTCCAGCATCTTCTGCTCCAATGCCCGTCTATGAAACTACCAATTTAGTTAGCAGCAATCAAGTCACTAATCTTGTGAAGCCCTTCACTTTTTTCACACCACCTTCTTCTTCATCTGCATTGATGATGCCACCTAACAGTGCAGCCATGCTAACTACTGCTCTTCATCCTCCTCTGAATCTGCAACGTCCATACGGAACACCAATGCTCCAACCCTTTCCACCACCCACTCCTCCACCATCTCTTACTCCAAGTTCTACCCCAACCCCAAATGATTTGCCTGTAATTAACAAAGATAAAGTTCGCGAGGCACTTCTTATGCTGGCTCAGGTATTCCTTCATACTCCTTCCGTCCCAAAATGAGTGTCTTGTTTGTCTAAATTTTTTGTCCCAAAATGAGTGTCTTGTTTCTATTTTTATGTTATTATATTAGTGTTCTTCCCATATTACCCTTTATCACTTATGCACATGGGCAAATCTGCACATGGGTTGCACATGGGGTGTAGGTGGAGAAAGTGAGGGTTATATTGGAAACATACTAAATTATCTTGTAATTCTTAATTTTTGCAAAAAATAGAAACAAGACACTCATTTTGTGACGGAGGGAGTATTTCATTTGTTTATTTTGGTAATATTTCCTCTTATTTACACAACACTTCCTCATATATCTAGTTTCTTGAACCCATTTTCTCATATAAGGAAAGTGAGGCTGTAGTATGTGTTATTCCACTTGAACCATTAGCCTACTTGACTTAACCGTTCCAGCCACATGGATATGCAAGTATATAGATTTGCTGAGAAATCTTCCTGAGATTTACCTAACCAGTTGTATGGCAGCATGGTGCTTAAGTATATACAAGTGTGTGTGTGTGCAAATTAAGATAAATGTGTATTTTGACTAACTGTCTGCATTTGTTTTCATACTAGGACAATCAATTCATCGACCTGTTCCACCAAGCATTGCTCAAAGCGCATCAATCATAAGTAGTCTAAAGAAATACCGATTGCTTTGGCCGATTTGACCTAATAGGCATGTAAGATGTAAGATCAGTTCTCTGTATATAGCTCATTGGCTAGTATTCAGGAATAATGGTGGGATGATACTGGAACGTGTTAACATCTTGTACTCTATAGTCCATCGCACACGTGTTAATTTCCGAGTTACATTACTTTGTTCTTGTTGTGAACTTGTGACGAATGGCACTCTATCTCTCTATCCCCCGCTTGAATTGAACGTTTCACGAGTTTGAATAGGGTTTTCTACATCTCTCGCACATGTATTAGTGATTTTGTTGTGGAGGTGTTAGCGTCATGTATTCAATGTATTGAATCAATCAATAATTTTTTTTTGTTTAATTTCTCTCTTGCTCATCAAGAGAGACCATATAAGGTGGAAGTGAGTTTTGATTGTTCTAAATGGTTATTTATTTGGGAAATAAAATATATCCAATTAAGAATTGGAGATGAGAAAGTGGATGTTACTGTCTGCCTCATCTGTGACAGTATTTGATTTTAATTATTATATCAATAAATAAAAGCCTAATTATGTCATACCTGAAGAATAATATTAATCATAATAAATTTTTTAATTATACTAGTTGACAATTGGATGTGTCCAAAATTGAGATTATAATAGAATTATATCAGTATATGATATAGTGGACAAATGACCTAGCAAATCTTAACTGACGTTTTATTGCCAGTTAAATTTACACATTTATTTATAAAGTTCATAAATTTATTGGTGAAAATAAAGACGTACAATTTACAAGTATAGACTCTAAACTCATAATTTATGAGAATTAAAAAAAAAAAACTCCAAGCTCGTGGATCAACTAGTAAGGAGTAATTTCAGCTTAATTCGAACTCTCGAATTCGAGTTTCAGAGAATGCAACTGCGTTAAAACTTATAGTCCTATCCGGCTCGAATAATGATTAGTGTAAGTGTGGTAGAACGGTTTAAAGGTACCAGCCACAAATCTGCGGATTCTCTTAAAAAACTCATGATTTAGAAAAAAAAAAAACAAAAAAAACTCATATTTTATGATTTTATCAATCATTGGACTCTGGGTCCAAACTCCTAACACATTGCGAAAAGAAACCCTCCACTACGCACTACCTTAACCAGCAGCCAACATTTATCGCCGCTACACTTGCTTCTTTTCACTTGATCCAAAGCTATCTTCCGACTTAAAAATGGCTGCACTTAGGAGATTAATGGTGGGCCTCAACCCTATCCCAACAACAGTGTGCCGTTCTCTCCTTCCTCCAGCTCTTCTAATTTCTTGCAGAGGAATCGCTTTCAAGCTCTTCGTTGGAGGTACTCACTTCTCTGCTCTCATCTCCTTCAACTTTTTTCCCATCATATCTCATCAATTTCACTGCTACCATACGTTCTGCTTCAACCCATGCCCACCAATTTTGTGCTTATAATTTGTGCTTTATATCAATTTTGAGTCTTTCCGGATAATTCCATGCAAGTGTTCGACGAAATGCCCCAACGAAATTTGGAAATGATAGTGTTGGATTATCAGTAGATTGAAGCCGGCTAGGACTGGAGTTGATCAATGCTATTTGTTATAATTAGTTCTATGAGGATAAAGCTATCTCTTTTCACAGTCAAATTGTGTGAACTGCCAAAAACATTATTTGAATCTGTTCCTTATTAACCCATTCACTGCATAATTAACATTAATCCTCTCTGCTTGATGCTTAATATGTTAAAGAGTATAAAAATTGAATTGAATCTTCAACTATCAGCTTAAGCTTTTAGCTGTGTTGGTTTTTTACAATGCTATTGAGTTTCTTTGAACTAATTACCCACTACTAGTCACCATGTCACGGACCGAGATAACCGGCCTTGTACGGCGCCCCAAACTCCCGCATTTGGAGGAGGGGCTAGCCTTATCCACGGGCGTCAAGCACAATAAACACAAATTAGGGCAACACGGTTATACTTGTACCATGAAAATTAGCACTGATCAGCGTCCGAATAACAAATATAGAAGTATGCTGCATGGTGAAGACCTCCATAAGGCGCTTAGGGGAGACGCATTCTCTCGGGTCCTAATATTAGCTGAAATGCCAAGTCCTCCAAGCCACCTAGAGTCTAGAACCTTCCACGAAATGTAGGGCAACTTTGGGTTGGGGAATTTGGCTTGAAAATATTCAGGATGTATCAACTAGCTAGGTTGGTTTCATTTGGGTAGTAAAAATTTGGATTGAATAGTTTAGAGTTGAGTCTTATTAGATAACTCTTTGCAGGATGGCTACTAACCGCAAACAAGTTGAACATACCTTGTGCGACTCTGCAGTTCATTTTAATTTGGTCTAAGAGACTATATATGTTGTCACATTCATGCTGCACTTTCCGGAACACCTCTTTTATTCTTGTTTGAAATTTACTTAATCAAACTTGTCTTAGTTATATGTTTTGCTTTTGCCATGTATAAAATCTTGGGTTTTCTGGGTTATTAGAAAACCCCTTAGTTCTTTCCTACTCTTTGGTGGTCCAATTATGGCATCACTTAATTTCCATTTTGTGCATATTGATATTATGTTTTGAACCCTCGTGGTATTGCAGGATTGTCATATCACACCACAGAGGATGGCCTGACAAGAGCTTTCTCTGGATGCGGCGAGGTCGTTGGAGGTGCACACCAGTTTTGAGTTCCTTTATGCACATACTATTAGCTAACTTCTTTATAACGTATTCAATGTATCAGAGCTTAACATCATTTCTTTTGCCAGCTGAAATCGTCGTGGATAAATACTTGGACAGATCAAAAGGCTTTGGATTTGTGACCTTTGCATCACTTGATGAAGCCCGCACTGCCATAGATGTGATGAATGGGAAGGTCAGCACCAGTCTCTACTCCCTCCTTTCACTCCCACTCCACTTTTTATTCCTTTCAATATGAATAAATTACAAATATTTGACTGACAGACATTGAATGGACGAACTATTTTGGTGGATTATGCAAAGCCCAGTACCCGTGCTCTTGGGGGGCCAATAGCTAGAGGACCTCCTAAGCCAATAGCTGCAGACCCTCCTGAAAAAAAGTCAACAAAAAGCCTGGCAAAAAAGCCGGCATAACAGCTGAAAAAACAGCCGACGAGTGATTACGGCATAACAGCTGAAAATACAGCCGCCGAGTGATTACGATTCATTACTATCGGGGTTATGCAACAGCGGCAAACCAGATGGGTGCAAATTTGAAACAAGGCATCACACTGTGGGCACAAACTGATAGAATCATACAGCAGAAAATAATAGACTCAAATTAAGCAGAGTATTAGGTTATTTGTTTTTAATAAAGATAAAGTGGTTTTTTTTAACTTACAATAGTTGAGTTGTGAGTGAATGTGTTGTGTCTCTTTGAATGTTGTCATTCTAGAACTAATCTATACTCATATATTGTAGAGAAACCTTTGGTAAGTTACTTCTAACTGATGAAATTTATTACTACATCCAATGTGTTATGTCTCATTTTTTTCTCTGCAATATTGTAACTAATGTTGGGAGCTCAACTACATAATATATAGGAGGTGAATCAAACCATACCTTGTGTTTTTGTTGCATCACATTCTACTTTCCTTGAATACGTTTCGAATCCGTCTCAAAATGAGCGTCGTTAAAAAATCCGTCTCAAAATGAGCGTGCTAAAAAAAATATGCAAAATGAGGTCTAGTTAGTAGTTTGGGTCAAAGAAGGAAGTAATGATTATGATGTGCATCTCCTCTATTTTCAACTACAAAATGATGTCTAGTGAACCTGCCAATTGCTATTTCAACAATATCACTTCTAATTTATCTAAACATCATTTCATGCTTAACCTAATCCCAACATCTAGTTGTTGCCTGTTGCTTCACAGCACTTTACTTTATTGGCTCTCCACCTACATTCTTTTCACCTTTTTTTACTTGTGCTAATTCTTTTCATAATAGAATGTACTGATAGCGATTTATTCTTAATCGATTTAATATTATTTGTTTTAAAAGAAATGTCAGGCCAATTTTTTTGCTTTTCGTAAAATATAAGGATCAATAAACTATAATGTCTCTTGCATAGAATTATATAATTCAACCACATTCTTTTTATTATTGTTTAGTTCGAAAAGGATATTACTTATATATAAATGGAGCCTATAATAGAAGTCTACAAAGAAATTTTGTCATATACTAAAGCGATTTTGAGTTTGTAACCGTGTTTTTAAGTCAAAATTGATATGAATTAGAATTTAGGTCTCACATATGTAAGAAAATTTATATAACTCGTTCAATCGAACTCAAAATTTTCGAGTATGTGTTTCTAGAGTACTCGAGCCTTTGAAAATGTAGATAGTGATTCAAGTACCCCAAGAGTGTATCTAAATAAAATAGATACGACAATGCACAATTAATGGCAAGCAAATCACTTCAACTTGGGATCAAAGTACCCTTTTGACAACACATTTCCTAATCTAAACATATGTATACTTATAGTCTTGTATGGTACATGTTCGGACGTCAAATTTTGAATGTCAAACATGTTCGGGTCTAAATTGTCATTTCTCTATCGGCACAAAAATAGAAACCAAAACATAGCGAACACGGAGATAGTAAAAGCCACACACAATGTATCTAATCGGCCTTCACTTCTCATCTTCCTCTCCTTCCTCTCTCTCTTCCTCGCCATAAACTCCTCGTACCTTCTTTTTACTTCTCCTTCTTTTATCATTCCCTTTTTGCCCTCCAACGCCCTTTGTAAAATCCCCAAACTGTCCCTCCCATTCAAATGCCTCCCCTCCATGTCCTCCACCTGCAAGCTCACCTCCTTC
>JAYMTA010000465.1:0-28316 GCA_036897625.1 Pelargonium cotyledonis | reverse complement strand
GGTTTAATTTTGGTTATTTTTTGGTTTAAAATTTGGTTCAATTTTCATATATGATTGTGTTGATTTGGTTTGAATTTTGTTCCATTTTTTATCATTTAGTTTTTGGTTTGATTAATTTTTAGTTTGATCATGTTTTGTTCATAATTTCCGGCGGAATTGCAGTTTCCGACGACCGGGAAATTCATTGGATCGCCGGAACATATTATCAAGTGAGGGAGAAGGGTATTTTGGTCATTTTGAATTTTTTAACTTCATGTGTAACGCAAATGACTCATTCCGTCCATAAAACCATCCAAACTAACAGAAAAATTTTTAAAAACCAAACACGGATAGTTAAGTATTATTTAACTAAGTTATAGATAAATAAGTAAAATGAACGCTAACCACTTAGTATTTCTTTTCTATTTGCCAAAAATACTTATATATCCCTACTTTTACCAAAAAAAAAAAATGCATTTTTACTAAAAATACTTGAACCGGGTTAGAGTCTGACCGATACATACAAACCGGTTTACTATCACCACTCCAGTACTCCTAAATCCTAATATTTAATTTTAACGACAATTTCTTCCAGTTCAGAGTTTCCGAAGAAATTCTGAAACAAATCCCAGAAAAAGAAAAAGAAAAAGAAAATTCGATCTCCGATCAGTCAGAGAAAGCCGCAGAGAGCTAGCATGGCGGTAAATTCCTCAAAACTGATCCAGAATTCGTCCTCTGCTCCGTTCCATTTCACTGACCCCATTTTCGTTCCTTCAATTTTGGTTTGTGGTTGGTGCAGGACTCGACGGGGAAGACCCTGATGGATCTGATAACAGCGGACCCCGCGCCGCCGGTTTCTTCAGCCTCGTCGTCCTCATCGGCGTCGGCATCACCGGTTCTGATGTCGTCCCAGCCCTCCGCATTGGGTAAGCCGTCGCATTTGGGAGAGAAGAAGTCCAAGAGGGCCACATTGATGCAGATCCAGAACGACACTCTCTCTGTTGCCAGTAGAGCTGTCAAAGCAGCCAACATCATGCCCCAGAAGCAGAAGAAGAAGAAGGTACTGCGATCGCGTCCGTATCTCATTTATCTATCTGGATTCTAGTTCGTATCGTCATCGTCATGATCAATTGAATTTCTGGTCTTTGTGTTCTTGCAGCCCGTGTCTTACGCTCAGCTCGCTAGGAGCATCCACGAGCTGGCTGCTACGTCTGATCAAGTAAGAGCATTTTCTGGCTGTTTTCATTTCTTTCTATGCACTGTGTTCTTTTAATAAAATTTTGCTTTTGAATTTGTTGTGAGTAGAAAAGCTCCCAGAAGCAGTTGGTGCACCATGTGTTTCCTAAGCTTGCTGTCTACAATTCTGTTGATCCTTCCTTGGCCCCGTCTCTGCTCATGGTATGTTTCCATTTCATTTTCTTCTGCTATTAGAAGTTTGTATTGCGAAATGGTCTCAGTAGGTGCTACCTAATTGATATTTCTGTTTAACCCTAGTTGCTCTTTTTGCATTGTGTTAAATGTATCCCTTATTATAGGAAATAAGAAGATTCTAAATTGTGGTAAAGATTCTTTGGTTATAAGTGGGAGTTTTTCTCTGCTCTTTATTCACCGCTGTCAATTTTGAAGGTATAATGATGACTGAAAAGTGTTACTTGGTTTAAAGAGAGGATTAGAGGAAGGATATTTTATGTGCAAAATTTGAAATGTAAGCAAGCATGTTTACTTAAAAAAAAAAACATTTTCTCTGGTTAGGACTCCTGGTTGTTCAATTGTGAACTGGTTTGTGGTTCGAAGGGTTAATTTTGTTGTCAAAACCAGTGTCAAGACCCGTTTGTTAAGGAATGATTTTTCTTTAACATGGTCTATGGGGGAACTAAATGGAAGGAGTTCGTTTGAGAGAACAACAAATAATTTTGCATATTACTACTCACTCGTGCTTAGCTTTGCCTCTATGTCTAGATTATCATTGCTAAAATTGTTTAGTATTTTGTGTTGTAGCACAACAACCATGTCAGATCTCAGGCCTTATCTATGGGAGCACTTCAAATAATGCTCCTAGAATTCGTACATGATGTCAGCCTAACTTCTAGCTTGTCTTTTTAAACATACAACTGATATGAAGACATGAAGACTGACTATTTCTGGGACTTGATGGTCTCTTTAGGCTGTTACATAGTTTAATCTCTCTTGCATTATTAGTTTGCTTTCTGTGGCACACTATTGCACATTAACTAAACCTTATATTAGTTAGTTTGGTCTATACAGTGATACCTGTAGATTTCTTTGTTAGAGATTAAACTATATTAAATTTGATAGTATGTAATGAGTGTTTCAAACTAAGTGACACTGATTGAATTTTTTTCTAGACTCTGATCGTTCTGTTCCCTTTTAATTGTACAGCTTAATCAACAATGTGAAGATAGAAGTGTCCTACGATATGTCTATTATTATTTGGCCAGAATATTGTCAGATACTGGTGCACAAGGACTAAGTCCAGGTGGTGGGATTCCCACACCTAACTGGGATGCGCTAGCTGACATCGATGCCGGTGGAGGGGTGACTAGAGCTGATGTTGTACCAAGGATAGTTATGCAGCTTACTAAAGAGGCCACAAATTCTGATGTCGAATGTAAAGTGATTTCCAACTTTTGGTCATGCTTTGATCTTATTTTCAGATCCTTCTTATGTCTAACTAGTGCATACCGCTGTCCTGATTGGTGATATGATATATGATTATTTAAGTTCTCAATGCCAGCATGCTGTTATAGTAAGAAAAATATCAAGGGACGGCTGATTCATCGTATATTTGTGATTGTAGATGCGCTTGTTGAAGTGACGTTTCTTTAATGGTATATTTAGAAGTGTGTTGACAATAGACAAGTTGGCTTTGAAACTAGTAAGTGAAAAATTCCAAGTGGTGCGACTTAATATGGATTCAAATGGAAGTTGACGTGAGAAGTCCTACAGTCATAATATTTGATGAAATATTGACAACCTGTTTTACCCTCTTGATTTAGTATGATTCGTTTGATTCTTTATAATGTCTAAGAATGCTCAAATATTGAGGACAACTTGTTCTCTTTCATGCACTCTTCTTCTATTTTCTTTTAATGTGTTTTTATCATAAAAAAGGAGGATGTTATGAGAATTCAGCAATGCTCATGTGGACTTCAGGTTTCCACAATGAGCCCACAATATGTAGTTCTGTTTATCAAGCAATAATGCCGTGGATTAAATAAAATAAGACCGTGGCATCCTTAGTAGATAAAAAGGTGTGGTAGGAACATTTTTTGAATCCCACTTTGAGCATGTGGAGAGCGGATCTCAGTATGTTAGCAAATGCAGTGAACCTTAATATTATTCCAGTTTTTGGTGGTGAGCAACTATGGTGAATCTTTTTTGACCAAAACTATGGAGAATCTTAGTTGTGATAGTGTATGAAAGCTATTTTCTTGCTAATTAAATGTTTGCTTCTCTTTTTGATTTCAAAAAAAAAAAAAAATGTTTGCTTCTCTTATCAAAGTTAACTTATGAGATCGGAGATACTGGTTTGACTTTTGCTCTCCCGCATTCTTTGAAGTTCACGCACGAAGACTTCAAGCATTGAAGGCTCTTACATATGCTTCTTCAAGCAGTTCAGAAATATTGTCCACATTGTATGAAATAGTGTTTGGCATTCTTGATAAGGTATGTCTTACTTTGATGTACCTCACATAAATGAACATTTGCGTATTTTCTTATCCGAACAGAAATGCTAATTTTTGGCCCCCAAAATTTCCATTTAAAAAAATGCAAAGGTCTTCTAGTATTTTTTTCGGGGTGACAATCCAAGATAATTTTGCATGAAATTGATCTTATCTCATCTTGAAGGATTTTAGACCTGTAATATATAATTCCCGCCATTAGGCTTCACCAAGGAAAATTTCTCCTATCACATCATGTTTTTGTTCTAGTATGTTATCCCACATACATTTGGAATTGACATCTTCAGTTTTGGTTTTGTGTGTATAAATTATTTTTGTAGGTTGCTGACCCACAAAAACGCAAGAAAGGTGTTTTTGGGACAAAAGGTGGTGATAAGGAGGTAAGAATATCAAAATTCATTCATGTGGAAAACTGATTATTGACTAATATTGAAAACTAGCAGCATGTATGACAACCAATTAGTATGCCATAAATTACATTTCTGGCCAGTAGAGCTAATGGAATGTTTGTTTTTTCATTATTAAATTAGTGAACCACAGAGTGGAGTTTTTCTACCGCAGTCCGAGACCTACTCTTAGGCTGTTAGATCAAAATTCCTTTGAAGAATCATTAACAACGAACATAAGATCTGTGATGCAGAACAAGTGCAAAAATAGAGATATAGATAGAAAATATTGAGAAGAAGACATAGAAATTGGAGAATTACTGATGAATAAAAGAGAAAAGGAACTAGAGAGAAGACAGAGATGAAAAGAAGAAAGGAAGAGAGAAATCCCAATTTCTAATTTTTTTAGTTTCATGAGAAACTGATTACAAACTAAACATAAACTACTGTTTACATAAAAGACAACCAACTCCTAAACAAATCTTGTCCTAAAACTGTTATGTAGCTACTATAAAATAATAAAGAAAGCAAATACTTATTGGTTGTCCCTCATCATTGTCTCCCGGTAGAAAAGAACTTGACTCTAGTCAGTGGTATGACCAGGAAAAGCTCAAGAGTGCATGAACCATATATGATAATGCCATATACTTTTTTTTTGTTTGTTTACAAACATGTAATGGTACCTGTCAGGACTGTTTTACTTCAAAAGAAATATGACGATTTGATATGGTTTTATGTAGTTGGTTGTTACCATTACTAAACAGTTTGATGTGTTGCTTTGTTAAAATATAGTTAGATAACATGGGGGTGGTCCTGCTGTTTGCTCTTGCAATAAAAAGGTTAAACATTCAATGCATTTCTGATATTACTGTTGTTATTTTAGTCTATCATCCGGAGTAATTTGCAATATGGTGCCCTAAGTGCGTTGAGAAGACTTCCTCTGGATCCAGGAAATCCGGCGTTTCTGCATCGTGCTGTACAGGGGTATGTTTTCAGTATTTTTGTTCCTAATTATTGGTGACATAGAGTTGTTATGCTACCATGATTAATTTCATCATGTATCGTGTTTGACAATCATATACTGGAAATCTGTATAGTTTAAGCTTAGCAAATATCTATTTACAATATTACTTTTGCGAAGAAAATTTGATGGGTTGTATTGTTCTTAATTATCAAACCTTATTGAGGAAGTATAAGAGGTTAATTTTGTGTTTCTAATATTTTGCCTTATAAGTTTGGGCAATTGAGTGGTTCAGCCTATATTGATGGGGTCATTATACACCTCTAAAGTTTTTATAGGCTTCTATGGTTGTATTATATCCTTATTCTCCATCTAGCATGTAATGGGTGTTGGAATAAGAAAATTTAGGAGAGTGACTAAGAAGGCTGGCTAACATTATTAGCCTTGATTGAAGAACATTAAGAGGCCTGCCTTTTGAGAACTTGGTTATGTAACCAAAACACATGAAAGGTAATTGTACTGTCATTGAGCAGGAGCCGGACCCATTTTGCTTCTTCAGTTCATCTGTGATCCCTCCCTAGTAACTCTTTTGACGTTTGTCCTCTCTGACTTTCAGCCAAAAAATCCGAGTAGCGCCACTACTTGTGGTGCCCACAATTTCTCTATTAATCTTTTATTATTACCTGTTCTTTCCATATATATGGGTATACAGTCATAGCAAACTTTGGGATGACAAGCTTGAGTACATGAATTTCGTATCATACTTGTTTTTGTTGTTGTAATTCTCTCTCTCCCCCCCCACCATCATCACCACACGCACACGCTCACAAAGTAGGGTATAAGCTGATTTGCTTATGGGCTGTTGTTTTGAGGAAAAGTTTATCTTGTTTGCAGGGTTTCATTTGCAGATCCTGTTGCCGTGAGGCATTCTTTGGAAATCATCTCTGAGTTAGCTACAAGAGACCCTTATGCAGTTGCTATGGCATTAGGTGATGGAAACATTCTCTGAGTCCACCAACAAGTTTCTTGCCTTACAAACTTAAACTTTCAATTTAAACCAATTAATTCGTTTTATTTTATGTCAAACCACCGAGGAGGTGGGGTTTTGGCAGAGACCCCAACCTCTTTTATATCACTCTTTTAACATCTTTTTTCCTCAGTTGGCCATCTTAAAAAGGATGGGGGTTATCCTGATCATTTGGCTTTGTTTTTGCATTTTTTATTTATAAAGGGTAGTGTGTGCAATCAAGGCGTAGTAATAACAAGAACGACGACAGCCAAACCTTTTTCTCAAACATAAATTGGGGTTGGCTACATAATTCCTTTATCTAAACTCTTTGAGGTCCTCCACATGTATGGCAATCAAGGCGTAATGCTATGTCTTGCAGTCATGCTCATTTTGGGATAAAGTGGAAGCAAAAGATACTGTTTATCAGATATAGGAACTATTTAATTTCATCATACAATAATAATAATCTAAGTTCTACTATCATCCTTATCTGATGGTTTACCTTTTACTTTTGTGCAGGAAAGCTTGCAGAACCTGGAGGTATCCTTCCTAATCATGAGATAAATATATATGGCTTTGCTTAATACAAGTTTTACGCTATATTTATTAATTGAAATCTAGACATTTGTAGAATTCAATTTTGTCTAACTCAGTTGAGTGTATTTATATCGCATGGAGGCTGTCTTCCTAAGTTCAGTAGCCACACATATCGTTCTATAGCCCATTTACTTTTCTACGAGTTGCATAAAAAAGCAGATTTTATTATATGGTTGAATGAAGCTGAATCTCTTTGTTTACGGACAGATTTTAAAGCTTGTGGAGCTTTATCTGATAATTGGAGTCTTACTATTCTGTTTGTTCAAGGTGTTGCATATAATGATTGCTACTTCAGAAAAATTGACTTATTTGACTATATACTCATTTTGTCCCAAAATGACTGTTCACTTTTTTCTAAAGATTTTGTCTCAAAATGAGTGGCCACTTTCCTTTTTAGTTAGATATCAACAACATCCCTAATATAAGTTCGTTAGAACCCCTTGAGTTTTTATTTTATACAATCAGAGCACATGGGTGTATAAGGGAGAAAGTTCAATCCTAACTTCAAAAATGAAAAAAATGGACACTCATTTTGGGACGGGAGTAAGTAAAAAAGTTAATACTTGCATTTGCTTCGCTGACCACATTAATTTTGTCTGTACTCCTTAATTTGTTTAGTGTGCGAAATTGGTGGAATATATCCATATGCTTTGTTTTGAACCATTTACCACCTTTGTGGCAATTACAAGAGTGTTCTATGATTCAGGGGCGCTGCAGGACATTCTTCATTTACATGATGTTCTAGCTAGGGTTGCACTAGCCAGGTTGTGCCATGCAATATCTAGAGCTCGTGCCTTGGATGGTCAGTATATTTTTATTTTCTGCAAATCAACCGACACTTATGTCCTGTATGCATAGGGTGAATGGTTTCATGGATATTGTGTGTGCAGACAGGCCTGACATTAAGTCTCAGTTCAACTCATTGCTCTATCAGCTCCTCCTCGATCCCAGTGAAAGAGTCTGTTTTGAGGCAATCTTGTGCGTATTGGGGAAACATGATAACACTGATAGGTATGATAGAATATATAGTTTTTTATATTTATTTATATGTCCCGGCTAGTAAGTTCTATATTTTATCTTTCATAAGGTTGTAGTTGCATTGTCACACATTTACTTCATCACTTTGATAATATTTTAGGATATAGATTTCTAACATTTGTATATTCTAGGACTGATGAGCGAGCTTCTGGGTGGTACCGCTTAACAAGGGAGATCCTCAAGTTGCCAGAAGCGCCGCCTATTCCTTCAAAGGCATCCAAAGATAATAATCAAAAGACAAGACGTCCACAGCCCCTTATTAAGCTTGTTATGAGAAGGTTGAAGCCACTTTCTCTCTCTCTCTCTCTCTCTCTCTCTGTGCGTGTGTGTGTATCTCTTTTTGGTTGTATTTTAGCACCTTTAACATTATTGCTCCTCTTTATTTAAACTTCCTGCTTTTACTTCAGGTTGGAAACTTCTTTCTGTAGTTTCTCTAGACCAGTGCTACATGCTGCTGCACGAGTTGTGCAGGAGATGGGGAAAAGTCGTGCTGCTGCTTTTTCTTTAGGTTTACAAGATATTGATGAAGGAGTTAACATGTTTTCTGATCATGTAGATGATTCAGATATCAATGACACTTCTCACCCTGAAGGTAGTTTTATTTTTTATTCTTATTATTCCAGTCTACTTTTATATTTGGGATAGCACCATGTGGCATGGAGAATACTCTTAATCTGAGATCCTCACTGTGATGAGGTTCTTTATAGCATCACTTAGATTGATACAGTGTTTAGTATTTACTATGATCATGTTTTTTAATTTAATCTTTTGATTGAGCTTCGACTAATTTCGTTATGGTTTTATCTATCATATGCAATAGACGCTCAGGATAGAATTCAGTTAATAATGCGCAAAAATAAAAGAAGTGCATTCTGGTTTAAATATGGTTTTGTAGATATTGTTTAAATATTTATTTTATATCTATTTATTGGACAATCACTAGGATACACAATGGGAGTTCCTCATTCCGGTTGTATGCAAATCTGAGGTTCTCTTAGACACTACCAAGAGGCTAAATTAGCTGACTGTTATTTATTCAACTGAACATTTTTGTACACATTTAATTATTCTAACAACTACATAGGATGCTAATTTCAATATTCTAGTGTCATCCGTCTTCGGTTCCCTGGATTTTTTTAGTTAAATCCTGTCATACCCAGGTTCGAGCCTCGGTTGTTACGCTTGCTGATAAAAAAAAGAAAAGAAATAATAAAAGTTAAATCCTGTCATATCTTGCTGTTCAAAATTTGGGATTTGGGCTTTATTAATTATTTGGATTGGTTAACACTCCTGTTGTTTAAATATATTCAAGGGTATGAATCATCTCTGTTGGATAATTTTCTGATTGACTTTGTTTTTAACCAGGTATCCGAACAACCACTTCTGTAACAAAAAATACAGGTGGCAAAAATACAATAGCGGGACTATTAGCTTCATTGATGGAAGTAGTGCGGACAACTATTGCATGTGAATGTGTTTATGTTCGAGCGATGGTAATCAAGGCACTAATCTGGATGCAAAGTCCATATGAATCATTTGACGAACTAGAATCCATAATTGCATCAGAACTTTCTGATCCAGCATGGCCAGCAACAATGTTGAATGACATTTTGCTTACTCTACATGCTCGCTTTAAGGTACGACAGGCATCCTAATATTTGGTTTTTAGGGCATGACTGCATGGTTATGATATGTTTCTTCTGTTGGAATCATTGTAAAATAGGAGATAGAGTCGGTTAGCTTCAGTTTAGGGATCTTAGTTGATCCTATTCTATCAAATTGTATTATAAATGGGGTCTTTTGCTTTGTAAATTATACAAATCCATTAAATACAAGCTTCAAACTCCCATTGGGAACGGTCCACTTAAATATTATTTGTATCTATATCATTAAGTCTTAAACACAAGTAAAGCAGTAATCGGAGGCACCCACACACCACAGTTCTATCATTTCGTTCTGCATATGCATATTGCTTCTCTCCATAACTCACACTGTGAGCTCTCTGATTCCAATTCCGATTCTACACTACCTTGATTCTGGTTGTGCTTTGATATTATAACCAAATCTTCAAATTTTCCGTCAGATTCTGTTTGGTTACTGAGAAATTTCAGTGGTATTGATTTTTAAGTATATTTTGCTGTTTTGCACTACATAGATGTAATTTTTCTGATGATTTGATTTTTCTCCTTTTACACTAGGCGGTCTGATCTCTGTAATTGTATAATTTAATTTCAGGCTACTCCCGATATGGCTGTTACTCTTCTTGAAATTGCTAGAATTTTTGCCACTAAAGTTCCTGGGAAGATCGACGCCGATGTGTTACAACTACTATGGAAGGTATGTTTCAATCTCACCCATACTAATTATGTATCCATTTCTTTTATTTTTACTTTTATTTGTATTTTATATACCTTAAGTTGTGACGCCTTTACTAATAGGTTATCACCATTAATTTTGTTAAGTCTTCATCAGATTAAATTAAATGAAATATTCAGTCTAGGGTTATTGAAACAAAACATGACTAGATGGGTCAGAGAAAGCTGACCTGTAACTTTGGTAAGTAATATAATCAACTACATAGAACTAAAATCGTACTTAGTGTAACTGTTAAACATATAATTCTTGAACATGTACATCCTTCAAGTTCTCATTTGATTCTTAAACATGTACATCCTTCAGGATAAACATTCTTGTATCAATGTTTCTCTCCACAGTACCAAAGCAAGTATAGGGCATACACTATATAGTTCTACTGTCGAATCTGTAGTGATGGTATAGCCAGTCTAATTCTGTTTATATTCAATCCTATGCAGTTTGATTAGTTGTCTTATTTCTCTCCAGGCAGTCCATGTGGAAAGTGGACTGATAGAATTTGGTTGATTCTAATCCTCCTAAGATGAAAAGAATTTCCTCCCATAGTTGTACGAAAATCTCTTCTGCATAGGTAGCAATGTGCCATTGCAATAGGCTTTTGGATGCCTCTTGTTATTTTTTATATCTAGGTCAATATTTCTTCTTGTATTACCCAAGTTTATCCGAGGCTTTTATAAATTGTGGTAACTGTATTTTATTATCAGTTTTCTCGATTTTTGCTTTTTCTTATCCTTTTTAGTCTGAGTTGTCACTGTTCATACTTGTCGGAGTTCATTTCTTCATTTCATATTTTTCAATCTATTTGAATGATTGTAATACTTCTTATCATTCCATTTACAGTTTTATTTTCTACTATCGGTTGCCAAAGCTTGTGGCCTTTGATTATTGAATTTGTTGTCTTGTGCATTTATTTGTCAAATCATTATTAATAGAACTTGCAGAGATGATGTTCATCTCCTTGTCTGTTGATTAAGACATCCCATTTACAGTTTTATTTTCTACTATCGGTTGCCAAAGCTTGTGGCCTTTGATTATTAAATTTGTTGTCTTGTGCATTTATTTGTCAAATCATTATTAATAGAACTTGCAGATATGATGTTCATCTCCTTGTCTGTTGATTAAGACATCTATTGTTTTCATTACTGTATTGCATTTTTTATTATATAGTTTAATGATGGTTCAATTTCTAGACATGCCTTGTTGGTGCTGGTCCTGATGGGAAACACACAGCTTTGGAAGCAGTCACCATAGTTCTTGATTTACCACCACCACAACCTGGATCAATGTTTGGGCTTACATCAGTAGATAGGGTATCTGCATCTGATCCAAAATCAGCCCTGGCTTTACAGAGATTAGTCCAAGCAGCAGTAAGACTCAATAATTAATATAACCATTAAATCTACTCCTGTTTTGATAAACCAAATGACTGCATATGGTATACTCTTTCCTATGTAGTTTCTAAATCAGTGAACTCTGAACTCTCAGGTGTGGTTTCTGGGAGAAAATGCTAATTATGCTGCTTCAGAATATGCTTGGGAATCTGCTACTCCTCCTGGAACTGCATTGATGATGTTAGATGCTGATAAGATGGTTGCTGCTGCTAGTTCTCGTAATCCTACTCTAGCTGGTGCATTGACTCGACTCCAGAGGTGTGCTTTTAGTGGCAGCTGGGAGGTATAACGTTTCCTCCATAGTTGAAAATAAAGTGTTTTCAATTTGCTACATCTGTCATGAAATCAAGTATTCCGTCCATCCTAAAAGGCCTGCAAATACCCTAATCACCTGAATTTTGTGCAATTGCATGATTGTGGGCTCATGGTCCCAACAGTCAATTCTGAGAGATATGTTTAGGTGAGCGCGCACACATACAGATTTATATGTATGCTACAGTGCCACCATGTGGCCTGGAATTAGGTTGGGATGTTGGTAGCTGACTGCTATGGTTCATGTATGTTGAATAAGTAATGGAACGTGTTTATTCTACTATAAAAGGAATTGTGTCCATTGTTATTTTTCCTCAACTCTTTGTTTTTATGGCCATTCCAGGTGCGCATTATTGCTGCACAAGCTCTTACAACCCTAGCAATTAGGTCTGGTGAGCCTTTTAGGTTACAGATCTATGAATTCCTACATACTTTGGCTCAGGGTGGTGTGCAGTCCCAATTTTCAGAGATGCATATTAGTAATGGAGAAGATCAAGGGGCTAGTGGTACAGGCCTTGGAGTTCTGATAAGTCCCATGTTAAAGGTTCTTGATGAAATGTATATAGCTCAAGATGACCTGATCAAGTAAGAGCTGATTTTTTCATTGTGTTAGTTTCTCTGCTTCCGTCCTCATCAGTATTAAAAGTTTAGTATGTATGATCAGGGAAATACGCAACCATGATAATGCAAAAAAAGAATGGACAGATGAAGAACTGAAGAAGCTATATGAAACCCATGAGAGATTGCTAGATCTTGTTTCACTGTTTTGTTTTGTTCCAAGAGCAAAGTATCTTCCACTGGGGCCAATAAGGTATATTTTTACAGCATGGTGTTTGACTAGGAAGGAATTTATCTCATCTATTTTAACAGTTTTGGCTTTTTATATATTCTAGTCCCATTATCTTGATATGTTGGTTTATGCGCTAACATGTTCGGGTCAAATTTGTTGAATGGATCAAATTTTGAGGACTATCTTCAATATCAAGCCTTTAAGCAAACCTCATTCTCTCTATTGCTTCTGTAGCTCAAACTGGTAATTCTGTTGCTTCCCTCACCGAGTATCCTACAGTTGGATCTTGGGTTCTTGATTCGTGTGCCTCCAACCATATATCTGGTAACCAAAACCTATAAGTGAACATCCCTCCCTAACGTGACTGTTGCCAAAGGGTGCAAATCAGTGGCTAAGGGCATTGGTGCAACAAAATCATCTCCATAAGACAGACGTTTCACATTAGGATATTGTGTACTGATAGGTGATAATTTCTTCTCTTGGAAGTGTAGAAAGCAAGATATTGTTGCTAGATTTACTGTGGAAGCTTGTCTTTAGCAACTTGCAAACTTATTTGGTGAAAACAACTTTTGTAAAGGTTACTCAGATGAGATTGATATGTGACAAACACATTGCCTCAAATCCAATGTTTCATGAAAGAAACAAGCATATTGAAATTGATTACCATTTTTATAAAAGATGATTATGTCAGGATGAATTGCTACTAGTTTCGTCAATTCCAAAGACCAACTGGCATAGTCTTTTCAAATGTCACCGAGGACCTTGCGTAAGCTATATTTGATCCAGCTTGAGTCGAGTGTTAGGATTTTACAAGTTGTCAATCAAGATTAGGAAGCAGTGCGGTGGGTGTAAATTATGTTTATTTCATTTTTTTTGATGAAATGTTTATTTCATATTTAGTTATTTCATTTTTGTAGGTTAGTCTTCTTGTATAAATTAGTTGCTGGTTTCTTAATACAATATAGATATTCTACTCCATCAAACTCTACAAATTAATTATCTGAAAGCTCATTTGGACTCTTATCCTGATTGGAATAGAGCATCTAAAACTGCGCATGTATTTTAGAAACTCAACACCCCCGCACCATTTATTCTCTAGGGTTACTGGACCACTACCAATTTGTGGTCTAACCAAAGTGGAATATTGAGAATGAGAGGAGTGATCCGAATAACTTTATGCCTGAAGTAGTTGTTCTTGGGAATTGTCCCTGTGCATTTGTGTCTGCTAGCCTGAAATTTTTACCATTGCACTGGACTTCCGTCTTTCCACGATATCTGAAATTAAATTGCTGCAAACCTTCTGGAATATATGCCTTGATGTTTATGAACTAATAATGTAGGTATGGTTTCTCTATGTATTGGCTTTATCATTAAACTTTAATGATTAAAGTGATTTCTCTGTTAGTCTAAGATTTATTTACATCATTCTATCGTCTGTGTGTTTTTCTTTGCTGCTAGCTTGTTTGTGTTTCTCTCTTCTCTCAAATCTGATATGCTTTTTTTTTTTTATTTTCTTCCCCAAAATTGTTTGACAGTGCAAAACTTATTGACATCTATCGCACTCGGCACAACATAAGTGCCTCATCTGGTATGAATGATCCAGCTGTTGCAACTGGGATCTCTGACCTTATTTATGAGGCATCTAAGCCTGCCCCAGCTGAGCCAGATGCACTTGATGATGACCTAGTTAATGCATGGGCAGCAAATCTTGGTGATGATGGTCTCTTGGGGAACAATGCACCAGCAATGAACAGGGTGAGGATTATACCCAGTCTTAATGTGAAGTTTTCTCATTCTAATTAGTGTTGAAATGGGTGTTGTCCCACATTGGAAAATTATAAGAAGAAGTGGCTAAATAAAATGGTGCAAGTAAAACCCTACTAATAAGGTTGAATTTTTAGTATGGGAAGCCCAAACCATTATGTGTAGCCCATCACTGAAATTTAACAATAATGATGCCAAGAATGGATTGCTCTTTTATTTTTTAACATAGAAAATATTTAACAGTGGTAGGAGGCTTCAGCCTTTCTTGGCTATCCTGAGTATAGATAGAAGTGTTAAAATTTAAAATATGGCATTTATTAGTTCTTAGGCTCATACAAAAGAATCTTCAAAGATATCACATACTCCCTCCGTCCCAAAATGAGTGTCTTGTTTGTCAAAATTTTTTGTCCCAAAATGAGTGTTTTGTTTCTATTTTTAGGTTATTATGTTATTGTTTTCCCCATATTACCCTTATCACTTATGCACATGGGCAAATTTGCACATGGGGTGTAGGTGAAAAAGTGGTGGTTATATTGGAAACACATTAAATTATCTTGTTATTCTTAATTTTTGCAAAAAATTGAAACAAGACACTCATTTTGGGACGGAGGGAGTATTATTTTAGCTCCCTCCGAGTTTTCTTTTATATGCCATGGATAGTGTTTAGGTAACAAAATTGAAAATGTTTTTATAGAGAGATGGGTTTAGGTTGACACCTGTTCCCAGATCACCCTTGCAACTTATGGAAGACACCTTTTTATTTTTTATTAAGGAGTACTTTCTTACTCAAAGCTTTCTAACCTGAGTTGAAGAATGATGCATTTCAATTAGAGATTTCATGGACTTTTATTTTCCGGATGCACTCAAGTTTAAAATCAGTGACTATCATTGACTCTCTTCATGAGCAATTCATCTGCTACTAAAACTAAGCGTCTACCTGTACTTCGGTTCATCACTATACTAGATCATTCTTTGAAACTTTCGTGCTTTTTACATAAAAAAGTTGTATTTTCTTGGTGCAAATAATGACACTTGGATAATTTTGATGATGAATGATAGTGACATGAGCTCTTTTTCTTTCTGCTTTGTACCAAATTATTATTAGTTTGTGATTGTCAAATGTTGGGCTTGTATATGGATTTTGAGCTCTCAGGTCTGACAATGATTGTGGGATTAATTTCAGTTGCCATTATTTGTATGACTTTATTCAGTTTTTAGTCCCTAATCTTTTTTTTTTTTTTTTCCATCTTGAAAGTCTTCTGATATCTATTTTATGTTCAGGTTAATGAATTTCTTTCGGGTGCTGGAACTGATGCTCCAGATGTTGAGGAGGAGAACACTATCTCTAGACCTTCAGTTAGTTATGATGATATGTGGGCAAAGTCACTTCTAGAGGCTTCAGAAATGGAGGTATGACTTTTGCCAAAATGCTTGTAGAACTGGGAAGTATATTCGTCTCCAGTGAGATACTGGTGAAGCAGACGTATTTGCTGATTTTATCCCTATGAATTTGCAGGAAACTGATGCTCGATCATCAGGGTCATCTTCTCCAGATTCAGCAGGATCAGTTGAAACTTCCATATCATCCCACTTTGGTGGAATGAACTACCCTTCACTGTTTAGTTCAAAGCCTGCATACGGGGTATTGTCATTTGCAACTAACTTGTTTCATGTTTTATCTTTTTGGTTTTCCTATTATCCATGCTCTTTTGGATAATCTTGTAGTCCCAAACAGCACAATTTGGATTAGAAAAAGCACTCTCAACTTTGACCTAGATTGTTTATCAGTTGGATTGTGTTTGGGTTGACTCATTTAGAATGGTTTTCCACCTGTTTATAGAAGTAGGGAGTTGTTTTATTAGGGTAAGGTTGAAGCAATATTTTGGGTCCAAAATTGGCCCATCCTCTGTATTCCTTGTCCATTTTATTGGACAAGTCATTATGATTTATTGTCGAAGGTTAAACCCTATGTTAGGCATGCAGTTAGTATATCCTAAGATAAAGCATGTAAGAGAACACAATAATAAAAATTCAGATAATAGATAGAGACTTGTCCAGCATAGGCAGCTAGCTATGGACAGTGCAAAACCTCCAGTTTCAACTGACTGCCCCATAAAATGTTTCTTCTGTTTTGTTAGTATATCCATTATGTGTGTGTGCTTTCCAGATTACGAAACCATTCATATTTAACAACCTTCCTCCTCCTTTCCTTTGATCCATCTAAAATATTTATTGAAAGAAAGTAAGTAATCCAATTTGCTCTCAAAAGAAGGAACACTGCTTATTGTTATCACCAAATGGGTGCGCAGCCATGGCCTAATTGCCTCCACTGGGGATTGCAACTTTTGTTTCTCTTTGAATACATAATACTTATTTCTTTTTTAACAGGGATTTTATTTTGTAAATTGTCCCCAACAGGATAAATCAACAGGAGGTAGATATGGTGGTAGTTCCTCCATATATGAGGGTGCAGGTTCTCCGGTAAGGATCTACACCTCTCACCAATATATATATATATATATATATGATATCTAGGTCTAATCCCTAATGTCGTTCCTACTTGTCAGATTAGAGAAGAGCCTCCATCATACGAATCTGTCATGCAAAGGTTCGAGTCTTTTGAGAACCCCTTAGCTGGGAAGGAATCCCATAGCTTTGGTTCCCAAGATGGGGAGCGCGTTTCCTCTGCAAATCCTCAATTTGGAACAGCACTCTATGACTTCACTGCTGGTGGAGATGACGAGGTTAGTTGCATCTTTATGGCTTAATATTTTCCTTTTGCATTAGAACTGCTATTTTGATTAAAGGTTTGATTTTGAGTAAGCAGCTGGAACACATGTTTAGATAGTAGTTAATTTTAGTTGGTTCTAAACATTTGAGTGCTCATCTCACCTTTATATTGGTTGCAGTTAAATATAACAACAGGAGAAGAACTTGAAATTGAGTATGAAGTTGACGGCTGGTATTATGTAAGTACTCTGAAATTTGACTGGAAAAAAAACAAAAAATCATTGCAACTTTCGTGTGCCCTTCATTCGAATAGCAATGATCTCCGAATGAGCCGTTGAATTGAATATGACTGGTTGACTGGACCTTTAAAGTTAATTTTTTTCTTTTGTGCGTGTATATTGCTAATATTCTACTATTCACTGTTTGCAGGTGAAGAAGAAACGCCCCGGGAGGGACGGCAAAATGGCTGGGCTTGTCCCAGTCCTCTACGTCAGTCAATCCTGAGCGGACAAAGTCTCATAAGCATGCCATTTTTGGTGTTTCACAGATTAAAGGTAAATATTAGTTGCTGCAGGATCAAGCTTTCCTACTTGTTTATGCTTTCGGACTGTTATTAGATTTTTCTGAGCTGCAGGAAGTTCCGCAGAGGATCAACGGATAGCGCATCCATGTCTGTTCATAGTTCATATACTACACACACACACACAACCCCATATTGTTTTGCTTTGTTTGGTTTGGTTTGGTTTTGATATGTAGTGCTTAGGAAGATACTTAGTTCTTTGAGTGAACATTCTTCAATAATTTACTTTTATCTCCATCTTCTCCATGAATTCTCTGCCTATGATTTGATATTGTGACTTGTGAGATGATAATTTTCAATATTTTGGATTAGTGTATGATTGGTTTAGCTTCAACTGCAATCCCTTCAATTGGAAAGATGAAAGGAGCTTTATCCTAAAATAATGGTAAACTTGATATTCAAGTATTAATGGTACATTTTTTTTCCAACATATGATTATTATTATTATTATTATTATTTATTTATGCACTATTGACAAATCTATGCATATTGATCAATGCACATATGTGGAGCTATGTGAGCTATTGATCAAAGTCCATGCAATTTAACACACTTTAGTCATACAATTTGGGTTTCATTTCTTTTTTCAAAAGACAAAGTATCTTCATAAAATACTTTATTTCAAATTGATTGTCTTGTGTCTTAGAATTTTTGTCCTAAAACTAGTGTATACTTATTTTATTTTTATTTTTATTTTTTATAATTAAGTTGATTATTATGCATGAATTGTCACTAGTATCAGTGTCAGGATACGTGAGTAAAGATATCACACCAACTTCTTATTTTGGAACGAAAGGAGAAAGAAATGTTTGCTAGAATTAGTTTGATTTAAACTTGCAAAACTAAATGATTTCACAACATTTAATTGAACTTTTTCTTTCATATACAATTCAACTGCTAAACTTTAGAAACCAATAACACAGTGGTGTCATCCATTTGTAATATGGAATGCATAAATAAGTTTTATAATTAAAACAATTCAAAAATGACAAGCTTCACTAATTATAAATGTATGAAACTATTTTTTGTCAACCATAAAAACAACACATGAAATTTTCATCTATAATCTATAACGTACCTTCAAAGTAGATGAAAACAACAATTATCTTATGTCTTCAATCACTACAAAAATGAGATTTTTTCGTCACAAATTTTTCATAAATTGTCACTAAAATTATATTTTGTCACAGATATACATTTGTGACAAAAATTTTCGTCACAACCATTTATGACAACCCAAATAATGACATAAATATTTTATCATAAGTTACATTTTGTGACCGAAATTCATAGATCTGTGATAGAAATTTCCGTAACAAATTACGACTTTTTGATAGTGAATGGAATCTCGACGCCAATTTTTTTGCTTTCAACCGTATGAATATTACTCTCAGCTACCTCCATACATTAATCACCAAAACTTACTCATCATTTCAAAGATTTGGATCATGATAAAGCATATCTAACCTTAAACAAAGTGAGTTTTGGTTGCTGAAAAGATAAGACAATTAAATAAGTTGTCTAAATCAATCTGAAAGCATGATTCAATATTAATACATGATACGACTTTAGTTCAAATTGGTGGCTGAACGTTGAACAAAAAATTAAAGCGGTGGTTGAACTTTTAAAAGTGACAAACTAGTAGCTTAACTTTTCAAAAGTTAAACAAATTAGTGGCTACCATTACATATCAGTTAACTTTAACTGTTAATTGCTGATGTGACATAATTGATTGGTCATTTTTTGTCATTCTATTTGTTTTGTAATTTTTTTATAACTTAATGTTTTAACGTGTTTTTTTTATTTTCATGATTTTTTTAACGTACACAATTATCAATTTTATTTTTCAACTAAAAAAATCAAATTCATAATTTCTATAAATGATCATAATTAAGAAAAATGTTAATATACATGTAACTTCATTTTTTTTTAAATATTTATATTTGTAAACCAAAAATATTAAACAAAATTTTTATTTATGCAAAAATTTCTTTTTTTAAATATTTTTTTTCTCGAATCAAATAAAAATGTTGAGACCGTCGTATGAATATGTATTTTTAAACAAACATATAATTATGTTTTTCTTAAAAAATTATTAATTAAGTTATTTTAGTTAGAACGTGGCTATTTTTTTGTCCGTACTTTTTCTTTTGTAAAATTTAAATTAATAATCGTGTTAGCTGAAAAACATATATTAAGTTAATTTTTTTGTAAAAAACGAACATGCGAATAGTAACATATTTTTTATATATAAAAAATTGGATTAGTCAAAATTAGTAAACATTAGTCAATGACATCAAATTAACAAGTAACCGTTAAAGTTAACTGATATCTAACGGTAACCACTATTTTGTTTAATTTTTTAAAAGTTCAGCTACTAGTTTGTCACTTTTGAAAGTTCAGCCACTACTTTGGCTTTTTGTTTAAAATTCAACCATCAAATTGAACTAATGTCCTTATATCTCATCATAATAATTGGAACATTCTTATCATTTCATCACGTTTTCAATTGGTCCACTATTAATTAAAAACTATACTCTTAAAATTATCCATAGTGGGATACGACATCTAACCAATGGATCGTGTACCTTTCAAAAAAAAAAAAACTAATGGATCGTGTACACACAACATGAGCATGTTGGTGCACGATACATGTCACAAACATCTAAATAATGGTGCGCGCGTATTTAGAAGGCTAAACACAATTATTAAACGTGTTGGGTTCTCCGACCCAATTACAAAATGTGTGTATCTAAACACGTTAATTTCATGACGTCTATCGGACTATGACACATAAATATAATTTCATGAGTTATAACATAGAAACCAAAACTCACATGTAACTAGCTAGGTCAAATATTCTCTACTTCCCATTTTGAGAAAGAACATAAGATCATATCCATATAAAAAGAATAAGAACTGTGATTCTTAACCCACCAACTGTTTTTGGAAAGTACCCAATGAAAAAAGAATGGTTTTTTCATCAATCTCTCACCTTGCACACCATAATTCACAACTTTCAGGAGTTGGGTTGTTTTCATTTGTAAAAGCTGCCATGAAAAAGAGAAGCTAAAATTGAAAACAAAACACTGGTTCATTGAACAATAATAAGTCATAGCATATCCCACTACAATATCCCAATTGGCTCCATCTAAAATGAAGAGGCCAATTGCTTTTTGCTCTCTACAAAGATCATGTATGCACCTACTATCATCAAAACATATGGCTAAAAACGTTTGCTTGTTTTAAGATCTCAGATTCAATACTTGATTGATATAAAAAAAAAAGTGAGAATATTTGTCTATCAAAAAATATATGTGCCGACAAAATTAGCATTTGAATAGTGTTTTTTGTTATATATATAATATAAAGAGAGTGCTCCAAGCACCATGAAAAAGCTATGGATGCAATTTAGGATCATTGTAACCACAGCACAACCACTTATCAAGATTCCATCTTGTACTCTCTTGTAGGTAGGCTTTAGAGTTTATATATATCACTGATTTTTAATTTATGTTTGCGCGTAAAGTATCACGGTATGTCTTAAACTTTATAGATATGCCGACACATATAAAAATACTTTATACATTAGCTATTTTTATGTGTCATGAACAAGACTTATCGGAAAAAGATATAAGATTGCGTTATTTTGTTGAGATTGATATGATTGAGATTTGAAAAGATGTGAGAGAAATTTGAACGTAATAATTATAATTAATTTGTTATATATATTATAAATGTATATCTTTGATTTGAAATCAAAATTAACAATATCATCAAAAAGAGTCTCTAGGTCAAATTCATTAGATGATAATGGTTGATCTAGTTTTAATATTAATCCATTTGTGTTGTTTTAGATCTTTACTTAATAGTATATTGCAAGTTTGCAATAATATTGTTTTCCATTAATTATATATGTTGATGAAATGAGCCACTAAATGAGTAGTAATCAGAATCTTTTTCTTAAGTGGCTACCAAAAACCCTCACCACATATTTAACTTAAGTGGAATAAATAATGGGATTAAGTTTATAAACACATGAACAATGTTTTAGGCTTAGCCAAATAAAAAATTATATCCAAAGTCCCATCAAGTAATAGCTCTTCAAATTCTCATATCAATTAAGACAAGTTTGGGAAACTAATTTAATGATAAAATGTTGGTGAAAATGGCCATTACTCATTGTAACTCACTATCATATTTAATGTGTTTAGACATTTAGTGTTCAAGGCATTATTTTATAATACATATATTTATATAATCATATTTTTCATTCCAATGAATTTGTGGGAGCGGAACGACTCCGCTGGATCCTTACATTTTAATGGTTGTTTAGCTTATTCCAAATTGTGTTTTCAATTAAATCAATCATCCTCAGTCTATGTATATGTGTGGTAAGAGAAGGAGAAGCAGAATTTTGAGAGAATTTTTTTTTTAAAGGAAATAACATTGTAGGACAAAAACAAAACATATAGAAATTAATATTAATCATTGACACAAATAAAAGTAGAACTTATTTAATTTACATAAATAAAACAAATCATTCCAATAGTGATTTTGTGGTCCAAATGTAACTATTCTATTTTGCACTATTTTCTTTTAAAAATTGGCCCCCCAAAATGCTCTAATATTCTATCACAATGACATCTTATTTATTCTTTAATTTTATCAAATTAGTATATTAAATTAGAGTTCTTGAGTGGATGCGTTAGAATATTAGCCTCAATTATTAATTTATTTAAAGTTTTAGTTGTACTTTTGTCTTAAGATTTGTACATATAATTAGAGTTAGTAACATGCTATTAAATATTAAAAAATTAAGAAGAAGAAAAAAAAAAAAAAAAAAACATTAATTGTACTGTTTCCATTTTCAAATCTTGGTGGAGAATTGTTAAAATCTCAAATCAATTAGTGTCAAGAAAGCAACATCATTACACTATTATGTATTCTCTCTATTTAATTAAGAGGTCCAAACCAATCCTCATTTCACCACCAAAACATCACACAACTCTCTCACACAAAGCATATAGCTTAACTATATCCACAACCATCTCCTTCTTTCTTCTCAAGTGATGAAGAAGATTGAAGAACTCAGCATTGAAACTCACCAAGAACCAAAAAATGGTTTTGTTCTTGATGATCTTGACATCGATCGCAATCAAGAAAAATGGGTATTCGATTCCTCAGTCGATCACAAAGGGATGATTCCTCTACGATCTTCTACCGGTGTTTGGAAAGCTTCACTTTTCATTATTGGTAAGGACCGAATATCTATATTGTGTGCTTTAAGTAACATTTTTATCGTGGTACAAAATAAATAACAAAAGTTTGTTCTGTTTCGGTATAGACTCATCTCCCTTATCTCCTCGACTTCTGTCTACATGCATGAATCGTTCTCTCTTCTCTAACTTGCACTTGAGGGAGTGTTAAAGTTGGAGTTGAGTTTTGACATTTTCTTTCTATATTTTCTCTCATTTTCTTGGCAACCAAGCAAACCATTATAGTGTTCAAACAATGCATGGAAGTACTGTGGAGGTCCCTATGGAGCACATAGTACACTCTTATCTTGTTCTACAGAAGTAACCAAATTCGTTGATGAGGCCATGCATGGTTTTGGCAATTGCCAACCACGTAAATAAAGTGTATTTGATAGGATGTGTCCATCTAATCTTTCATTCCAGAAAATGTTTCATATGTTGGACAAAATTATTTGTGTGTATCACGCACTTATCATTGTGCGTGGTGCATAATATCGTGTGCATCACTAGCAACTCACACATATACGAAATTTGATTGGACGCGTCAAAGGCATGAATACATGCACGCGTATTGATTTATATATATATCATCTTTTATTCGGTAAAGAGTATGGATTTATGTTGTTGACTTCTTAATACGTTGTTTAAACTCTATTTTTACAATAAGCATGATCTTAATCTCTTGGCACACTCAAGCTTGTTTGTGCTTCCTTTTATTATTAATATCTTCTTCTCCATGCACATTGTGTCCATCCACTTGAAGAAAAGCGTACTTTCTAGACCTTAGTTTCCACCGTAGACAAGTTGACTATTTATCCTTCTAAAAACCACTCAAAATATTCTATGCTCTGAATACAATAAGATAACTTTTGCCGCATAAATGAAAATACTTTAAAATAGTGAAGTATTTGACTTTAACGTTATTTGAGAAGCCATTAGAGTGCAGATATATTTCGTAATACGACTAACATGTGACGCACCGTTTTTACTTAATAGTTCAATTGTTTTCAGTTCATATATCCTAATAACGTGTTTTTTTTCTTCTAACAGCTATAGAGTTTAGTGAGAGACTGAGCTACTTTGGGTTAGCAACAAGCTTGATTCTATACCTTACAAGGGTCATTCATCAAGATCTGAAGACAGCTGCAAAAAATGTGAACTACTGGTCTGGTGTCACCACCTTGATGCCATTATTGGGAGGGTTCTTGGCCGATGCTTACCTTGGTCGTTTCCGTACAGTTTTGGTTTCCTCCATTGTCTACCTCATAGTAATTTCCTTAATTCCATAGTTGAGTAGTGCACGTAGATACGTGAACAATAAAAAAAAAATACGCTAGCAAGCTGAGATCAGATAAAATCAAACGTCACATCAGTACCTCACACATATATTACCGATCCACATTTTTTTTTAAAGAATAATCACCCTAAAACTTGCATGGACACTGATTCATTTTCTCTTTGTTTTGACGAAAAAAACTAGGGTTTGATTTTGTTGACACTGTCATGGTTCTTGCCAAGCTTGAAGGCATGCAAAGGAGAGACATGCCAAGAACCAAGAAAGATCCACGAGCTCTTCTTCTTCCTCTCCATCTACCTTATCTCCATCGGCACCGGCGGACACAAGCCCTCCCTCGAGAGCTTCGGCGCCGACCAGTTCGACGACGACCACTCCGGCGAACGGAGAAAGAAAATGTCCTACTTCAACTGGTGGAACTTTGGTCTCTGTTGTGGTCTCCTACTTGGTGTCACTCTCGTTGTCTATATTCAAGACCGTTTTAGCTGGGGAGCTGCTGACATCATGCTCACGGCGGTTATGGCCGTTTCGCTGGTCGTATTTATCTCTGGCCGGCGGTTTTACCGTTACCGGAACCCTACCGGAAGTCCGTTGACTCCGATGCTGCAGGTTCTTGTTGCGGCTGTTAAGAAGAGGAAGGTTGCTTATCCCTCAAACCCTGCACTTTTGTACGAGAAGACTCAAGGGAGACTCTTGTGTCACACCGAGAAACTCAAGTAAGTAATCACTTTTCAAAATATAATATATACGTGACTATTGTGATTCAGTCAAATAATCAATAAAGCAATTTATGCGTTCGTTATTTTATATTATATTTAGAATATACGACGTTACTCTATGCTTAGTAACACAATTTATGTTTGTGTTTTAGATTTTTGGACAAAGCAGCAGTGATTGAGGACAATGCGAACACAATGGAGGAGCAAAAGGATCCATGGAGGCTCCAAACGGTGACAAAAGTAGAGGAAATGAAGCTCCTTCTCAACATGATACCCATTTGGCTAGCAACCCTACCATTTGGCATAAGTGTGGCACAAACCTCCACTTTCTTCATCAAGCAAGCCGCCACCTTGGACCGCACCATCTCCGGCGGCCGCTTCCTCATCCCTCCCGCCTCCATCTTCTCCCTTGCCGCCATTTCCATGATCGTCTCCGTCACATTCTACGAGAAAGTCCTTGTACCAATCCTAAGACGCACCACAGGTAATTTCTGCGACTGCGATTATCCCCAAGTTTGTTATAACACATTATTACGAGAATATAAGAGTAAATATATTACACAAATTATCTTATTTTAAATGTTTCCGAAGATAGAAACATCGACATTCATTTTGAGACAAAATGCTTATTCAATAACTTCATATCCGCTAACTAAAAGTTTTGAATCCGCCCGTGCAGGTAATGAGAGAGGGATCAGCATCCTCCAAAGGATAGGCATAGGTATGGTCTTCTCCATCACCACCATGATTGTAGCTGCATGGGTAGAAAACAAAAGACTCCATGTTGTCTACCAAAATGGACCTCACATTGGCTCAAGCACCATGAGTGTGCTATGGTTGGCTCCACAGTTTGTGATCATAGGTGTGGGTGATGGGTTCACCATTGTAGGGTTGCAAGAGTATTTTTATGACCAAGTTCCTGATTCCATGAGGAGTTTGGGCATTGCCTTTTACCTTAGTGTGATGGGTGCATCAAATTTCCTCAGTAGTCTCTTGATCACTATTGTGGATCATGTGACAGAAAAGAATGGACAAAGCTGGTTTGGGAAGGATTTGAATAGTAGTAGGTTGGATAGGTTTTATTGGATGTTGGGAGCAATGGTTGGAGCCAATTTGTGTGTGTATGTGGTGTTGGCTAGGAGGTATAGTTACAAGAATGTGAAGAGAAGCAAGGCTGTGGTTGGGTGTTATGAGACTGAGAGTGATGGGAGAGATGGGTCTTTGGCTTAGGGTTAGGGTTGGGTGTTAGGGTTTGTCACGACATTGCTTGCTTTGTATGTGTACAATAACTGCAAATCGTTTGTACCCTTATCAAAAAAAATGAAACATTAATAATGAAAATTTAGTCTACAAATGTTTTTCTGAGTAACTAATCTGAAGTGTCATCAAACACCGATATCTCTTGTAAACACAAAAATGATTTGAACTTATAAAAACTAAAGCAAATTCTAAATGTTTCTTTGAATATGTTATTAAGGAACCTTAGCATTTGAGGGCAGAAAATAAGATGCCCTATTACCACCACTCCCTCGACCTTTAGGTCTAATGAATATATAGTACCTAGCTAGCTTTTTTCACAATGGTTTTATCCAATCAAATAGTATCTTTTTGTCTTCTTTAATGAACCAAAAGTATTGATTCTTTTTCATACTATTGACCCATAGGTTGCATACTTTAGGACTCCCTCAATCCTACCCACACCTTTCCTTAAAGAAAGGTACTATGAGGACCCAAGTCCCAAACCTAGCATCTTCTAATAAGATTCAATATGATCTCAATACATAAGCTTCCATAGTGGTCCAAGTTGTGTTCAACAAAGTTAATACCTTGTGGATCACTTCAAATTTACAACTATGGCATCACTATGTGCTACTAAAGAAAGTCAATAGTGTATATCAAACATGAAGTTTTCATGTTTTTTTTTTTTGTACGAAACGGAATTAATACATTTCGTTTAAAAGACCAAATTCGTCATGTTCCTCACAAATTTTAGTAGCAAAATCAATTATTTTTCATTCATGTGACCCTTATACATTTTATTTGTCCAACTCAATGCATGCACTTGAACAATGGACCATATTGTGTACAAAAATTGTTTATACTACCCAATCAAATTGATTACAACATCAATGATTTTTCATTCATGTGATTCTTGTACATTTTATTAGTACAATCCAACCCCTAAACATGGACAAGGCCCATTACTCGGCCCAGCCCAACCATTATTTCATTTCATTTCATTTCAGTTCAGTTAATCAAATAGTCAACTTTTTTTCTTTCTAAGAATAAACAAAAAACGGCTATAGTCTATATTTTCTAAATTAGGCGCCAACATGGATCCACCGTGCGACACTTGGCACGCCCTGGTGAACCGCAAACGCCATGTAATAGCCCGGCGGCGCAACCATCCCGTTCGGCGGTGCCGTACAGCTGATCCTATACTTCCCCGCAGCGTCCGGGGCCGCCGGAGCCCCGTTCAGCTTCACCCATCTCTGTCCCTGCGAGAACGAGTGTGTCGAGAACGGCGCGCTCGCCAAGTTCACCTCCACCAGCCCCGCCACCGGAGCCGCCACCCCCACCAAAACGTCGAACACCTCCCCGTACCGTACCGCCTCCGGCGCCGCCTCTATCCCCGGACGTAGGTTCAACCGGTCCGCCGCCAAGTACCCCGGCGAGAACGCCTCAACCCGGAGCTCTGTTGGGAAATCGGAATTGAAATCGTATACGTAATGCGTGTTGCTTCCAGCGAGAAGTACCCGACCGTCCGGCAAGAGATTCGCCGTGGAATGGTACATTCTAGGCACCGTACCCGGGTTCAGCGTCATGAACCGGCGCCCGGGTGGCAAGTCGGATTGGTAAAACACCGGGTTCAAAATCGGGTTGGATCCTTGCCCAACCCCTTGAGACCCGGCTCCAGCGCCGTTAATGATCAGAACGTCGCCGGTTGGGAGCATTATCATATCGCCCATGATCCGCCACATTGGCATCTGCTCCATCTCCCAAACCGGGTCGGGCGCTGTCGCTACAATGCGCCCGCAGCTCCCGTGCGCCGGTGAGTTGATGAGCTTATTAATAAACACTCCATAGTCGGGCCCCCCGCACACGCCGATCACAGCCGTTGAATAATCTCCCTGTAGGGCCAGCATCGCGGATGATCCGGCGGACGGGTAGTTCCGTGGGCCCCCATCCAACACCGGATAATTTCTCACCACCACGTTGGTCACGTGATCGAACATGATCGCTTTATTGTTAGCGAAAATAAAAAGGTGGCCGTCGGGCAGTAAATGCACGTACGGGTAGAGATTGTCGGGTTGGTCGTCCGCAGCTTCCCCCAAAAACGGCAGCTCAACGACGCCGTTTCTCGGCGGGTAGTACTCGACATTGTTCTCGAACCGCCCCCCGACGATTATAACCGACCCATCGGGGAGTAT
>JAYMTA010000464.1:0-28318 GCA_036897625.1 Pelargonium cotyledonis | reverse complement strand
CAAACTAAAAGGTCAACTTTATTAGTAGGGTTTCACTTGCACCCTTATATTTAGCCTTTGCACTTTATATTTAACCGATGTGGGACTTATTTCACCCACTTAAACAATTTATAAACAATTGAACTTCAAACGTAACTATTTAAACAAATCGAATGGAATTACTATTAAATTTGCAGGAAGCTCTCACCTGGTTTGATTCAGTAAACAAGTAAAGAAGGATAAAGGAGAAATAATGTGTATGGTTGTTTGGATAACGGAGTTGGTTGGCAACCGCATTCAGGAAGAGATAGCGCCCTTCTGTATCAAGGTCTACAATAAGAGTCTGGAAAATATCCAAGGCAGCACCCACCAAAAACACAGCCAAGGGAACAGAATTGGTTGTTGACTGCGCATGAGGGGCTCTAACCTGCAGTTGCTGGATAGCCTGGAGAATCTAAACGGATGAGTATCATTCAACTACCAATCCACCATGGAGAGAATCCATTAAGAAAGATGTTATATTCTACTACAATTTCTAACTGACAGATGTCTATGTATCATGGTATTCTACAAATATTTTGAAAACTTGAAAAGAGAACATAAATAACAAACTGAGTTTTTTTTTTCAATGAACTACATATATCAGCAACTAGGATGCTTCTCACATGCCTAAGCAGATGTGTTCACTATGATAATCAATATTTCAAGAATGATAACATTGGAAAACTGATGTCTATGTACCATGGTATTCTACAAATATTTTGAAAACTTGAAAAGAGAACATAAACAACAAACTGTGGTTTTTTTCAATGAACTACATATATCAGCAACTAGGATGCTTCTCACATGCCCTAAGCAGATGTGTTCACTACGATAATCAATATTTCAAGAATGATAACATCGGAAAACTGATGCCACTTTGGGAAAAGAAGCAAGAATCTGATGGCCTTCAATGCATTCATACCTGCATTCCAACATAAAGTACAAGGGAGTTGACCAAAGGTACATTGTAATGGGTCCCTGCACGTGCAGCTTCACCAGGTGGAAGCAGCAGCTTCTGCTTCAACTCAGTGAGAAATACAGAGCTCACTTGTCTTGTCTGTAGAGAGATCACATAATAAAAAAATAAAAATAAAATATTTGATTGTCTTAACAAATATAAAATGACTGAGGGTGAGAAAGTACCAAAAATATGTCAGGTAAAAAACACTCAAATCACTCCAAGACTTCATACTGTAAATGAAACAAATACTTGTTGGCTTTTAAGGTTTAAACTCCATATACCTTTAGATACTCGTCCACATCAGCTTTCATCTGGTTTGCTTTAAGAGCTGCATCAACATCAGAGAGGATTCGTGGGGGCAGAGTAATTTCCGCAAGTAAGTCTATCTGCAGATTATAGAAAAATTTACTGGGAGAGATTAGATTTGTTTAAGTGCGCAATCAAATGATACTTGTTTATGAACAATCAGATACCTTTAAGTTGGGAGTTGAGGGGTCTGGCAGCCTCATGTTACGGGGAAATGCACTGAGGATTATATTTCGCAGTTGTATACAGCTTGGAGGAATCACATCACAGAAGGTGAAGTGATAGTCACAGAGGAACTCAGGAAAGTCATGAAGTAACACTAGCAGCACCCTAAGCGTGCCTTTATATAGAAAATGGACCTTCCAATGGAATAAAAAAACATAAAGTTACAAAACACTGTTAGATTCTATAGATTTAGGACTGGCACTAAAAGATTCAGGATTCGAAGAAACAAACCGGTGTTGCTAGCTCGGCGTTTCTCAAAAACGGCTCCAAAAATTGAAATTGATCAACAAGCAACCGCTGGATATACGGCCATCCCTTCTGAGAATTTCCTACGAGCAATTTTGGCATGAAACTCCTGTGACTCACCAACTCAAGCCACGCAAAACTGAAAAGCATTTTCACCAAGTGAACACAGCACAAAGAGCAGAATATAAGCAAGAATCAATATACTGCCCCAGATCTTATACTAGTGGACAAAACTCATGCAACCATCAGTCAGCTGGTATCCTCAAACCGGATGCAGCACCCACCAAATAGTTACATGTCATAATCCAATAACATAAGCAGTTGTACAATCCATATATCCAACTTAGGAAATACAAATAAGCATGTCATTATAAGAAAATTCTGTTTGTTTTCATGGGCTATGCTTAGTTACATATCAAAGCAGGGAAGAGAATATGTGATAGAAGAAGAATATTACTGCAGAAAGAAACAAGAAAATAATGCAAGAGCACATCCAGAAAATAACTGAATCTCAGCCCCACACATTAAGCAAATACTAAGACGTCCCATGGACGAGGACAAGTCCAGAGTGGTCTTTTCAATTTAAACATCACTTTATAGTGATCTTGTGAAGATTCAATTCCAAGTTTAGTAGAATTAGGAAAGGTTTCAGTGAATTTAGGAACATATTCTATTGGTATTTCAGAGACTGAAGGAGAGTTAAGCATGATCAAAATCCTTTTTCCACATCAATTCTCACTGGCTCTTTTTATCATCATACATGTTTGATTTGAACTCTCAATTCCATATCAGAACAAACTCAACTCGGTACATTTTTTAACATAATGATCATAAAGTTCCACTTTCTCAATTATATACCCAGGCAAGCAACAAAATTAGTCATCCCATCCCATTCATTAATGATTAAACATATTCAGAACCCTAACCTGAAAGCTGGGACTTTAAGAGGCTGCAAAGCATGGAATGCATTGGCAAAGGCAGCAAAAATCTGTAACATTTCAATGAAAACTTGTCAATAAATTTAGATGACAAAAAACATTAAAGCAATGTGAACATGCCATACCTGAAAGTTTGTTCCATCAGTAACAGGGTCCAAGGAACCAAGATCAACCAACCAGTTAATGAACAATCGAAAATATGGTCTTGGATTAAAAGATGTTTTCTTATCCTCGACATCCTTTTGAATGGATCTCACAGTTACAGCAAGAATCTGTCATGTCATACATATTATTCAACCACTTGTTCTACAATCTGAAAACAACTCAAATAAATATGATCAGCATGTCACCTTGGATAAGAGGAAGAATTTATTCGATCCTTGCTCCACAGGAAAATACTAAAAAATGGCAACAGGTTGCAACACTGATCAGAATGCAAAAAGAAGAAAATCAACATAGTTGACAGAGTAAACACTCACTCTTAGAATTGAAAAGACCAGTTTTGCATAGATGTCAATGGCTAGGAAGGAAAAACTCTGCACTTGCTGATGCGAGCCTGAATTGATCACGTCAGAAGATAGGCAATGTGCAACAGAAAGTTCCTTCAATAGAGAAAAATCCATAAGATAAAAAGTTATACTAGAACACAGGTTTTAGAGAAAAAGGAAAATTTACAGTGAAAAGGAGGAAAACGCGATCTGTTGTATCATCCCCTCTCAGAAGACCATTCTGATGCAATTGTAAAATATAATGCGTGTAAGCTGCATCTTTAGCCCCAGGATGTTCACATACTCGATACCATTCTGCAAATAGCATGGAAACCTACAGAAACACACACCAATATATACGTTAGAATCAAATAATAACAATACTCACATTCAAAACTAATCATACAAAAATGTTATTGAAACTGTTACTATTTTATTTAAGTCCCATGTGTTTTTCAACTTCAGAGTTCAGATGTAATAAGTTAAACCTCTTTTTTACCACCCCTCCAATTTGATTCCATCTTTCCAATAAATAAATAAAATCAATCTTGAAAAAGTAACAGAAAGATATTCAAACATTAGTTTGCTATTGAAAACTAGAAAGACAATAGGCAAGAAGTTAAAATAGTAATAATCATTATACCAGTAATAATATATAGGAATCAAATCTAGAAAGAAGAAATCATAATTATATCTCATTAAAAAATCTAAGGTATGCACCAAAAGAGCTTATATGCATGTATCCAATAACTCAACCCCAAGAAATGATATAAGTTGCACCAAAAAAGTTGTAGCATTTTTATTACCGGGAACACAAAATGTTAGCTAAATAATTAACAATCCCAATCCCCCCAGTAATGGAACCACAAGTCCGGTAATAAACTGATATCAGAACATCAAAATTGCAGAAGGCTAATCGGCACCATTGGTTGACTTTAAATAACCATCTTAACTTTCTAGTAAGACTTGAAGCTATTTTACATAATTTGGATGTTTACGACTCAGACCATTTTGATTTCAAAAATTATATTTGAGAAAGTGTTAGAGAATGAAATAAAACTATGCTTTTCACTCCCATACTATTTGCTAAAGTTTGAAATTTCCTGTTGCTGTCATCTTTAATCGCCTTTCAATGTTTTCATGGTCTGCTTAAAGCCCTTCTACTCCTTTTTATGTTCGTATTAGTAAATCCCACCTTTTCACAAGCAAGATGACAAATACCAGAAATTTACATATTCCATGTTCTTGCAAGTTCCAGAAATTTACTTCACATTCTTTCAATGTAGAATACATTTAACACTCCTCACGTTCATGCAGATAACACAAGGACCCAGCACGTGGATCAAAAAGGGAGGCATTAAAGACGGGTCATTAGGCCCAAACAACCAGTTATGATAATGTGGAATACATATAATACTCCCCTCACGTGCATGCAGGATAATACAACGGACTATCATGTAGATCAAGAAGGGAGGCAACAAAGACGGGTCACTAGCCCCAAACCAAATCATACAAAACCAGCTCTAATACCATGCTAAACTTAACTCAAACCCAAAGGTTTAAGTTGATAAGCGGAGGCCCAAGCGTGCATACCAAGAGGGGACAAACTTCACGTTCTTTCAATGTGGAATATATTTAGCACCAACCAAAACTCTATTCTCCTTGATCATGAAATAGCCAACACAATAGTTGTGAAGCCTACCTATATAAATTGAATATCCAATGAAAGATCAAGTACCTGCTCTTGAAAACCAGAAAGGTCTGGCTCCACAGAGTCTGCACTGTTATAATCCTCCCTGCGCACTTCAGAGGGACCAGCAACCTGTTTTGCAGAACGTACAAATTTTAGAATCAGAGAAACCCTCATGGTACTGTATAGTAGAATATAAAAAATAAAAATAAAAATCTTTTACCTTTGACTCTTTTGATTGCTTCACCTTATACTCCTTTCCAACAGAAAGAGCACCCACATTTCCAACAGTATTTTTTATCGTCTCTATCAGCTCTTGTAATGACTCAATAGATCCAGACTTTGCAGCAAGCTGAAACCAATAATAAATTATAAGAAAACATTAGCACTACTGACAAACTATACCTCCTAGAATGAGTTGACACAAACCTTTGCCAGTACATCGACAACACTATAGAGTTCTGAGATGACTTGGGACTCATCAATGACCAATGTTTGGAGAAGGGAAATAGCAAACTCGGTTGCAGCCTCTACATGTTTGATGCATATAGTCAGTTGTGTGAGCGAAAAAAATTCATATATATGTAATAGGGATGCTAAAACATACTATTATTTCCCCCATCAATAAGTTTGGCCATATGAACATTATAGTCTGCAACATTCATCAGTTCACGGCGTATAAGGGATATGGTAATATCTTTGTTGAACTTTCGCTCCTCGTCCAGATAGATAACCTGTAAAGAGTTCCAACGTAACTTAAATTAATTAAAACACAAAAGCAATTAGATCACTTTGGTTTTTTTTTTTTTTGGGGGGGCGGGGGGGGGGGGGTGGGTGTGTTGTTTGCTTGTTAAGAGCATCAAGTGCAGAACCCTGTGCAGAAATGGGGACAGTAGTTGCATCTATAAAATATGGGTACTTCTAGGAGGAGGTGCTGGTACTTCATGGGTACTTCTAGGTACATACCGGGTACTTTTCTAAGTTAAGTGAACAATTTTTTTTCTTTCTTGGTTAGTTTTTCGGGCACAGTCAGAATATAACATGAGTACTTTAGAAGAAAAAAATATGACAATTTAAAACTACAAAGTTCTAGTATTAAAGTAAATAAATATGAAATATCTGCATAGTGAATTAGAGAATTTGATTGTGTACTAAATAGTGAGATTTAAGATTACATTTAAACTGATTCTTGTAATTTGTTTCCTATTATGTATTTCTCCTACACCCATTATAAGTATGGGTCTTTTTTACTTAACAAATCATGTTTTAACCATTTGGGCATTTAGGCGTGGATGTAGGTCCTATGGTCGAACCACGTATACGGTGTCCACTCTCTTAACTCCATTTATCTCTCTCCCCTTTATGGTCTATCTTTTAAATTTTCACATAACCCAATAATGCATGTTGTTTTCCTCGCTTGTTTTTGTACGATCTCTTCCCTACCATCCACAGGTTCTCCTTTCCAGTCATCTGTAGATCCTCTTTTGTTCACATATAATCACTGACCTCACCATGCTCTCGTTGTCAACAACTCACTTGTCGACGTTCCGAATGATTCACCTTTTTCGTCAAGCGACTCATCGACCCTGGTCCCACGAAACGTTCATCTCTTCAAATTCCAGCAAATAGGTACACGATTTACGATTAACCCTCATCTAATTTGTCATTTTGGGGAATTATGATCATTTATCTCTCCCCTTATCATCTATGCTTTAAATTTTCACGTACCTACACCTTGTTTTCCTCGCTTGTTTCTGTAGGATGTCTTCCCAACCATCCGCAGATCCTCCTATGTTCACATGTCATCACTAATCTCTCCCTGCTCTCGTTGTCAACAACTCACTTGTTGACGTTCCAAATGAATCACCTTCTTCGTCTGGTGATTCACCTGCTCCTAACCCACGGAATATCAATCTTTTCACATCCCAACAAAAAGGTACACGATTCATTATTAACCCTTATTCAATTTTTCGTTTTATGAATTATGATCGTTTATCTCTTACCTATTATGTTTTTGTTGTTTTTCTTTGTTTCTATTTCTAAGACTGAAGGAGAATGATTGTCACCTCACGGTTAGCATCAAGCTATGGTTGATGACATGACCGCATTACACTCATACGGTACTATGGAATTGGTTTCCTTACTCCAAGAAAAACCATTGTTAATTGTTGGCAAATTTTTACCCCCAAAGTTGGTCATTTTGGAACTACCTTCTCTTGCCTCTGGCTAGTGTTCGCCATTCTTATCCATAGCAGCACCAAATTGTTGGTCTCTTCATCAACTTCACTTGAAGACTTACGGGAAGAATTGTATATGAAGCAACCATTTAGAATCATTACTCAAGGAGAGTGTGGATTGATTTGCAAACTCAGTAAGTCTATGCATGCTCTTAAACAATTTCCTAGAGCTTGGTTAGGAAAATTCAGCTATGTACTTCAAGCATTCAGCACAACAAGTGAAAAAAATCATTTTGTCTTCTACCATCACAAAGTGCATATACTTGGTGGTCAATGTTTTATGTCAATGATATAATTATTACTAAATGGAATAAAAAAACTGAAAGATCATTTATTCAAGCGTTACGGAATCAAAGATTTGAAAAACTCATCTACTATTTGGGAATTGAGGTAGCTCAAACACAGGGTGCAGTATCAATATCTCAACAGAAGCATGCATAGGATAATCTTGAGGAAGCGAACTTATTAGATGTCAAACTAATTGACACTCCAACGAATTCAAATGTGACGGTCCTACCAGGACAGAAGGAGCCTCTACCAAGTCAGGGCAAATATCGGAAATTGGTAAGTGAACTACAGTAACTTCACATGATGCTTATTAAAATAAAATAAATAAATAAATAAAAGTCACTCGACCTGATATCTCATTTGTTGTGAGCATAGCGAGTCAGTTCTTACTCTCTATTTATCTCTCAATCAGGGTTCCAAACCATTCAAAACACAAACCAACCACAAATCATAATCCATTCACCTCACCCTTCATAACTCATAAGTTCTACGTAAACTACTTAAACTGAACATAACTTACTATTAATGTCGGGCAACCAGTTAATAGTAGGTACTAGCTTGGACCTCAAATTCTTGATTGATTCTGAATCTGATTTAAGACTAACTTAATTTCTACTTCTTTTTCCTACATCAGCAAAACAGAGTACAGATACAATAGAACATACCCAACTAGTGAGCTCCTTAATGACAAGCTTGGAAACATCGCAAACAGCAGCCAGCATTACAAGATAAGCATCAACATGAACGGTATTTGATGCATTCTCATACATACTCTTGAAAGCCTGAACAAAAATTTGGAAACAAGCTCAAGGCACAACAGAGACAGTGTCTTCATATTAGATACATGCGTAGAAAGGATAGATCAGCATACCCTTTGAGCCATAGCCAGAGCCGCCTCATCACGACTATTGCATCGCAGTATGATTTCAGGAACCCCAGCTACTAGTTCCTGTATATATAGACACACACACACACACACCCCAAGAGATATAGGTTTTATTGAGATGGAACGTTCGAACTTCAGATAAATTGTAAATTAATTTATCAGATGAAAAAAAAAATGACCGAAAGTAGCAGAATGCATGTCATGGCCACAGTAAGAATGCATGTATCAACAACATGATCAAATTGCAGAATTTCATGGCAAAAGCAAAATAAAGATGAGAAGCAATACCTGAATTTCCACTTCACTAGCATCATTAGTTATCAAAGATTCCAGCTGAAATCATGTAAATAACAGTCAATACAAAGGAACAAAATCAAATGTCAAGCAATAAAGGAGAAATTATAAGTAAATTAGAGTGAGTGGTCGAGTGACTGAGAGACAGGTAATTAGTAGCCTTGTGATTAATGGCACCCTTGATGCACTCATGGTATAATCTCCAGTTCCTCAAACATGAGAGAAGCTGCCTCTATAGTGAGAATTCAAACCTAAAATAATATGATGCAACTTATCTGGGAATTCCTTTGGTTCGGCATCCAAGGAACTACAGCACAACTATTACCAATATACATAACAGGCAAATAATTTGAAAAAAAAAATAAAGAACAAAAAAACTCCATGCTATGCAGACAATAACAACTGCTTTTACATACAATGATGCATCCATCACATAACAGACTATGAGACCAAAAAAAGAAAGAAAAAAAAAACTGCAGTTACTTTTTTTCTGCCATACATACAACAATCCGAAAGGAAACATGAGACCAGGAGAAGGTAGAGCTATCTGCACCTTCTGAGAAACAATCTGATACTTATCTAATGCGTCCTTTGAGTTAAGTAAAGCCTCTGAAATACTACTTCCAATGCGCTCCGTAGCAACCGGTGAAGGTAATGGCTGTAAGGGCGCACTCAGTTCCTTCAAAAACAAGTTTGGAAAACTAATCAATAACAAAAATAGTCTCAACAAAAAACTTCAACAAACAGAAGGTTCTTTTACCACATTTAAGGAATCTACCGAATGCAACTCAGGGGCTGACACCATTGATGGAAATGAAGCATTGGCAGGGTCAATTTCAGAGCCATGCTGGGTAACATCCTCACCCACCCCAATGCGGATAGAGGATGCACTGAAGCATTAGAAAGAAAATTCAATACATAAACAATTTCTTTTTACACCAGTCTTAACTCTTAACATTTTTCTAGAATTTTTTTTTAATCAACCTTTCAGTTAGATAAAATACCCGTAAACATCCTGCTTACAAATATAGAGTTGGTTATATACTAAGAGTCTTAAGTTATTTACAAGATGTTTGACAGTAGATGTTTGTTTTATTGTTATATTCATAGAATTCAACATTCTTATGGATTAATCACCAAACAAAGTGAGACTTTAGAAATTCAATAAACCAAAACATTGAGTAGAAGATCAGACACCTAAGAAGTGGAGAAGGGTCAATGGATGCAGGAACATCCAATCGCCTAGAGACTGCTTCAAGTTTTGACTTTCCAGGGCCAGATGAGTACGCTGGATTAAGTTGTGGTGATGCTGAACCAAGCATAGTATTCAGACTTGCACTGCCAGATGGAGCTGACAAACCAGCAGGCATAGCATGCGAACTCAGGACAGACTGGTTTTGCCAGGGAAGTCGAACAAAATCCTAACACAAAACAAAGTGAGAAGGTAGACACAAGATGCCTATCTTGGCACCATATCAACCGCATGAAAAATGCTGGTACATGCTTACCTCATAAACTCGCTGTTGAGAATGGGTCAAGTTAACAGATTGAGGGCGGAGAGCCTCTGGTACAGTAGCCAAAGAACCATGTGAATATAAATTTGCATCTAAATATGTGGACCCAGCACCCTCCCTATGCTTTCTTCTTAGGGCAAGTTGCTGAGCTATTTCTCCATCAATTGTTTTTATTGCCTACACATTAACACATCACAGAGAACAAACAAATAAGTTAAATTCATATAGTTCACTAGTTAAAAAATAGAAAAAGGATAATAGAGCCACAACTTGGCAACAACAAAAAAATATCCTAGAGAGCTCATCTTCTCAACCAAAAATAGATGAGGATAATAATAATTAAACAAAAAGCAACCAAATCATTTCCCAAAAAATGATGGGGTCAACTACATGAATTCTTTAGCAAAATTTTGTGATCCTATATTGTATTCTCCTTCTCCACTCTATCCTATCTGATTCTATCTCCGCCATCAAGTCAAGTGCCATCATGTTTTTACTCATTACATCTCTTTATACTAACTTATGTCTACCACTACTTGTAGTTTATCCTAACTGAATTCCCTCACATTTCCTCACCAGGTTACTAATATTCCTACACTCACAATCACCTTAAACAGTTTTCCCTCAAATTATATTCAATTTATGCTAACCCAACTCTTCCTCGAATAGTCTCACTCTCACTCTTATCTTTTCTAGTATAACCACAAATTCACATACGCTATATCATCTCTGTGACCCCCATATTATGCCTTTGCAGCCTCTTTGGAACCCAACATTCAATACCATTTAACATAGTTGGCCATATAGCCACCTTGTAGAACTTTTCTTTCAACTTGAGATGCATTATTTTATCACAAATCTACACGGTAGAAACACCATGTACTAATCATATATATATAACATCCTCCTCAATCTCTGTCCTATCGAACTATAGATCAAGGTACCTAAACTGATCATGTTTAGTAATTTCCTTAACTTTGAGCATAATTGAACCACTCCAGACAAAATACTAACTAAACATGCTAACAAGATACGCTTTTCTGGCAACTTACAAGTAACTTCCCAAAGATCATGTAAAATATTCACTACATTACTATAGACTACAACATTTCTTCAAACATAGGTTATGGTAAAAGCAACATTAACATATCCTACAGTTTGTACCGGACTACCTCATTCTCCTAGAATCAAAAAACTTATCTGTATATTCTACCTGTAGTAACATGAAATATGAATCACTAAAACTATCAAGCATGCACAAATAAGTACACATAATTCTGTGGTCAAATCATTTGCCTCTTCAATAACTATGCTCTTACTGATAAAAACCCACATAACAAATATAAGAGACAAGTTCCTTCATCAAAACCGTAAATGGAATAGCTAAAGACCATAATGTACGACTGGTAAAAAGAACTCCATAAGTCTACAGGAAAATGACAGAACATGCATCTTCGATAACTTCATACAGTTGCACAGAAAAGTGGATGTACAATAAAGAACTGACCTTATCTGTGGCAGCCTGTTCAATGACTGCACATCCAAGGTCAAGGTTATCGTTGGTGACAAGTTGTACAGCTTGTTCTAGAAGTTCGTCTGTGATACTCAAAATCTGAAGTGAATTCTTCAGTTGACTTGATATCGAACTCCGCAAGGGTTCCTAACAGATAAAAAAGGTCATAATTACTCCCAGAATAATAGAAACAGAAACTGATGGATTTATGAGAAGAAATCACAAGAATGTAAAAGCAAACTGAGTAAGAAAACATTACGGCTGGAGATTCATTTTAAGTGAGAACAAAACCTTGCATGTTACGTGAGCTAGGCTTCCAGCCAAGCTTGCAACCATCAAGTGTGCTGCATTGTATATACGTTTCTCATCTGTCTCAACAGCATAGTCCTACATTTGAATGATAAAGTGACCATAAATTTAATATCAGCAAGAAAGATTTGAAATGGCAAAAGCATATCACAGAAGCAGTATGTGACATGGGTGAGTGCTTAGTTGGAACACTAAAAGAGATCATGCTTAGTTAGAACATTAAATGAGAACATGCTTTGCTTTTTCACACTACTTGAATAAATATTATACATACTAGAAGTAACTTTAGAAACTAAATTGAGTAAGGGGGTTATTTTCAACTTATTCTCCCTCAGCACCAACAAAATCTTGAGGTTATTTAGATACTTCTAGGTATAGATCATTTCATTTTTTTATCAAACAAAATATCATTGTGGTTCGCCAGTTAAGGAGAACTGGAATATGAAAGTACTTCAGTCCAACAACTGAGAACTGGAATGCAGAATCACAGGGGAGATAAAGATCCAGGTGAACGTGAGCTTTCACATTAACCCTATAGGTCTATATATGTTTCAGCTTCTGAAGAATTGAATATTGGATTATAAGCAATCCAAGTGTTTTACTTCACATTTGTCTTTGATTATGGGTCTGGACCAAATTCTTGAACCGATGAGACGGGAACAGACAGACCAGACCAATTTTGATCCGGACCGAATTATATTTATATATTTTTAATTTATACCCTTAGGAAGAAAAAAAATCAATACTTTTGGCACAATCTACTCCATTATTTCTAACCGAAATTACTTCATTTTTTTTCAATTAAATTTTGGTCCAAACCCAGTCCAATCTTTGGTCCAGGGTCCCAATCCCCTATCTCAGATCATTCTTCTCTCTGATCTCTCTATTTTTGCTAATTGTTTGCTGAAAACCCTCTTGAACTCTATATGATTTCTTGCTATGGCTTATGACAAACCCTACACTCTTGTTGCTGCTTCCTAGCTCTTCTGGCATCCAAATAGTTGTCAAGAAAAGGTTGGCATTTAAAGTGATAGAAGTGAACAAACCTTTAAAACAAGCTCTTTTGTAGTTTGAGTTGCTATAGAGACACTGCGCTGAACAATACCAAACACTATCTCTTTGATAGCTCTGTCCATTGCAATTGGAACCACTCTGTAATATATGGTTAAAGTTAAGTTTTAATCAAAAACCATATTTATTTAGCAGGAAAGGATTGTAGGAAACTTTGAACCTCTGAAAATGCAAATGCAAGCCTGAAGCAATAAGCTTCTGGTTGATAATAACATGTGCTCCAATGTTTGATATTGGCGTTGAAAGCTGTAAAAACAAAGACCAATCTATCAAGAATCATATCTGATCAAGCCTTACAAAACTAAAAGAAGAAATTGCAGCCTCACCAGGCTAACAGAAAAAGGTGGTTGGGACGGAGCAGCTGGTAACAGTCCTTGTGCAGTAGGATGCTGATCAGACAAGCCTATAGCTGCTAGCTTTTCATCATCCATCAAAGTACCAGAAGAAAGGTGAAGAGGGGCAGGATACTGAATCCACAAATTAATCAACATTTCAGAAACTTACAATAGCGTGAAAATTGCTAATGCCAAACTACAGCACGTTAAATAGTCAAACCTGGGATAACATATGGGTCCGGGTAAAAGAATTAGATGGACTAGCAACCTCAAGTGGAAGATCCACTTGATTTAGTGGAGGCATCAATCCTGGCTTAATTTCAGTAACCATCTGTGGATGAGATGCTCCAAGATCTTTGTTTGAGAAATCAGGATTCCCTTCAACTTCTCTTACACGATCCTTAAGAAGAGAACTTGGTGTTATATCCTTCATATCCACGCCAAGGTTCTTGAATAAGACCTGAGATGCCAAAGGAAAAAATAGTACAAGTAAACTCATGGCAAAGCTCCAATATGAAACATACACAAGTCCACGCAATATACCTCGATATCAAACTTGAGGTTCATTTTTAAGTTTGGCATCGAGTAAATCTCAGCAAGTAATCCAAGAATTCCCATAGTCCAGGGATTAGGAGGTTGATAAGCTATACTGCTTTGACAAGGTTCCAAAACCTGCAGTAAATAATGGAATGTGAAACTCACTGAATCAATTTGAAGGATATGCATCAATCATAAGTACAACCATACCTTTGAAGTAAATGGAATTACAGCAATCATCAAACCTCTCTCATATGCCTGTCAAAAATAAATTACAAAAGAAAAGTAAGTAGTAAATATATTGCAATGAACCAGGGACTTAGAAGACAGCATTAATGAAAAGATATACCTCAACAATCAAAGATTTGGGATCTATTTCACGAGCCCTTAAAACTTGGTTCCTGCCAATTGTCAACTTCCCAAGCCAGCTGCCCAAATTCTTTAGCAATGACCGCTCTTCTGAGCTTGATTTTATAAGCTCTGATCGTAAAAGAACCTGAAAAAATACACAGGTACTAAATATCACTACCAATAAGGCAACAACATTAATTAACTTCAAAAAATGAGTGAAGTAGCTATAATACTCTGCAAGACTCTACCTTGCAGTTCTCATATGAAGCTTGCAAGATTTCCTTATTCAAAGCCTTAGAATTAACTTTGTCCAGAAACTTTAAGTACAAGTCATGAAAATTTGGCTCGATGCTTGCTCTGTAAAGTTAAATGGTATGAGATATAGTGAAACAAAGTAGACAGTCTCCTTCCCTCCCTCTGTGTGTGTGTGTGTGTGTGCGTGCATGCATGTGTGACAATGTGAGGGAAAAACTTCATTCAAAGCTTCCAACCTTTTCATAACCATATACTGCGCAAACCATGGATAATACTGCTCCGTCAAAATTTCAGTAAATTCTTTTGCTTTAACTTCAATATTTGAAACCGAAATATTATTGATTATAAATGATATCTTGTCCTGAACCGCCAACACTGGAGCCTGTAAACAGAATATCAAAAACAATAAAGATTTAAAACAAATACCATGGCTTGAAATTAACAGACAGCAGCTATACTGGAAAGTGCAAGCCAATCCTCAACAAACAATGAAACTTTTCAATTCTGCATAGTCAATGATGCCATAGTTATAATTGGTTTTCCCAGACCATGTCTGCAGAGAGCAAAACCTTCCAACACATTCTTTGGCAAAAATAAGACGCAGAATTTCAAGACCCAATCGTTTAAATAACTGTCTGATGGCAATTTTTACTGCTATCTAAAAATCATTGCTGTTATATATTCCAACCCAAAAGCCTAAGTTATAAGGTGATGTGACCCAACAGTTATAAGAAGCATCAATTTAGCATTGTCTACAATACATGCATGACTAATGGGCTTGACCCGTGCATAAAGTGGCCTTTTCTTTTGGCTAGAATATGGTCCCACTCTGAGTGACCTGGGGTCGACTAGAGTCCTCCCTAATATGTTTACCTACACAAGCCAGCTCCAATACCATGGTATTTTTGTATAAGGCAGAGAGATTGCTACCCTATAAGGCAGAGAGATTGCTACCCTATAAGGCAGAGCAGAACTAGGTATGTAAAATTTATTAATATTATTAACACAAAATTGAAATGAAGTGTACAAGAGAACAATTTAGTAATATGAACATATAACACCTTCTCTTAGCCCTTTGGACAAAAAGGGCACAAAGCACTTTGGTTGTGCATCAGTAAATGAAACTAGCTTGGACAATGAAAATCACTTTCTTGTGTTTGACTGTTAACTATTTGAATCAACAAAACATGAAGAGGAAAGGCTTGCCTATCAAATTACAGGTCTGATAACAATGGGAGTGAGGTAACGAAACTGTAGGATGGTCCATTGACAAGTTCTATGCAAAGAATATTTTTATAGAAACCCAGACATACAAGTCAATCTTACATAAAATTTATACGAATAACGATGTCTAATACACCAAACCTTCACAAACTGACAAGTATTATGATTCTGTTTAATCTACCCCAGAGAATCAAGCTCTTATAGAAGAATATAATAAACAAATATAATACCTCAATGGGGGTTTCTCTTCTCTCAGCAGCAGCAACAAGTGTTTCAATGTTCAAAGCAGAGCCAAACCCTGTATAGGTTTATGTTAAATTAATATGCCTGCTAGTGCCAACATTACACATTCAATAAAGAATAAAAGTAAAGATTAAAAAAAAAAGGGATAAATATTATAGGTTTTGAAGGTTCAATGCATGCACTCAAGCACACTTCAGACAAAGGTGGGACCAAGAAAAACTAGGCTTCTCTCTAAGTGTATGCTTCAAACAATCGTATATGATTATACGCACAGTATAACACCATTAGCCCTTCGTGTATGAGGTATTGTGCATACACACAAGACTAAGTAATTGGTTTTCAATCCAAGAGAGGTAGACCATAATACAAAAACGATTACCTAGTTGAAGCAGTGCTTGACACTGCAACTTGTTCCATAATAACAATGACAGGGAATGAAAATGAGCAGAAGAGGTCAGAGACGAGCAATTTGTTAGAATCTGATCCCATCTAATTGCAACTTTTCATGACATTTTTCAGAAAATAACTATGAAGGTTTCCAACACTATTACAAAAGAATGAGATCATTTTAGCCCAATTCTCGGGTTTTTTACTAGCACTCTACAGCTACTTTAAGTATAGAGATATTAAAAGTCGTTGCGATCCATATTGATTTATTTATTTTTTACCAGTTTGTCTTCATTTGTTTAGTTTCTTGATACATCCCCTGCTAAATTTATGTTTTCATCATTAAGTTTCTGGTTGGTTTGTAAGTACTCTGGTTTCAAAAGTATAGATAGAATTTTCAAATCCAAAATATTAAATGCACAGCATTACATCCAGAGCGTGGGGCTTATACTGATGCATAAAACCTGTCACCTAATATTCAAACTGCTACTTGCAGAAGTTCAGTGGTATATACTTTTTGTCTGTGGGTGGGTGGAGGGTGGGAGGGATGGAGGAAGAGGAATACACATACATACACATTAACTATAAGTACTAGAAAATTACTAGTTGAAGTAGCTCCTCGGGACGAATGAGAAAACCCAAGGGATGAAGACAGTGTTGCAGGAGCACTATTTGCATTTTGTAACTGCAGCCAAACAATAAAAGGTGATTAGAGAGGAAATGCTAATAACTGAAATCTTGCCATGGGTGCATTAAATGTGCAGTTAACATGGAACGTTAGATGATACCTTATTAATAGTAGTAGCAATGCCTGAGGGAGTAACAGAAGCTTGCCCAGTGATAGATGAAGTGGGATTCGTGTCAGTGGAAATTGTTGAGCCTTTGTGCAGCCGGTCATCAATTTCCAGTCTCTGCTGAAGCAGGAATGAAAAAGAAAGTTGTTTCCCAGTCTGGGTGGTAGTTAACCCATTTAACTGCAATGATGACAATAGGCAATCAATATCAAGGCTGTAAAATCAAGCAACCAGGCAGAAATCGGTAACTATATTTTTATAACGTGATTTGGGTTAAAATAAACATTAAAAATAGAACCATAAATTATCAAACCGATCTAAAATTGAGATATTTTGAATTTCTATCCACTTTGTAGCCTACTGTCTATTACTACAGTTAAGCATGGTATCATAAGATTACTAGGGCATCTGAACGGTAAATTTCAATGAATTTAGAGAAATCAACCCAACTTAAATGTTCCTCCCAATTAGTTGACCTCAGCTACACTAATCCTTCTTTTCCACCAACATAAAGTTGTATTCTCTTCCTTGAGTCCTCAACAATTATATGCTTACTACCGCTGCCACAAAGTAATGGCAATAAAAAATTATATTGGCAAATGTATGGCAGCACATTTCTGCTAAACAAAGGTTGAAGGCGGAGAACCCGAGGCCTAAAGATGTTTAAATATTTCTAGAAGAAAAAAATCTTCCAATTAGTAAGCCCAAAACCACTTGAAATTTTTGAAAAGGCCGATTATATCAGAAATGGGATTTATCCAGCAGTCATCTCCCATTTATAGTAACCTAACTGATAGACTCCACTGATAGTAGAAATAAATACTATTTTGAAATTGCAAACTCCCGTGAAAATATGTAAATTTATATGTGCATGACTTATTGACTTGGAGATACAACATCAAATGTATGGCAACATCAGCCAAACACATGTTACTGGTTACCTCCGCATTTCCTGAGGCAATTTGAGGTGAAGAAAGATGGTGAGCATCAGAAGCATAATTATTTCCATCTGATTCAATATGACCTGATGAAATCTTGGCAAGAGCCCGTTCAATAAAAGCAATGAGCTCGGGATGAGTACTACGCAGATGAGATATTTGTAAGATATGGTTGCAATACTGAGGCCACTCAATCAAACGATCAAAAAACTGTTCCACAGCCATGGTACCAAACACAAACATCTACATGCAAAAGGCAATTGATTAATATTTCATATCACTAAACAAAATAAATATCAAAATAAAATAAAAATAGAGGAAGATAAAGGTAGCAATGGTACAAACTTTTGAATCAACAGGTTTACGTAATGAATCAAGAACACCACGAAGAGCAATCCCAAGCGTGAGATGAGTTACAAGTTGGTGCTTGATAACAGAGCCTGAAATATGGGTATGTCAGGGCACATTACAACAAAACAAAAGCAGCTTTCAGAATGTAAAAATAAATGCTTCCGGGAACTGCACTATGCTGCAGGAGAGACAATGCTCAACTTCACATACAAATGCGGAAAAGGTGAACAAAGCAAGACCATTAGACCACAAACAGAACTCTAATACGTCTATAAAATATTGACAAAACGAAAAGCTTTCAGTCTTGAGTAAAGAACAAGAAGCCACTTAGTTACTGGAATAATTAGCCTTTTAGTTCTAGATATCTCATTACAGATGACAAATTTTTTTAATCTGGGAAGAGACTGATTTAAATTATAAAATCAAGGCTTGGCAGCAAGTGTCCTCGGCAAACTTGTGGGTTCTTTAACAACAAAGAAATAGAAATATTTCCACTGTGCCATCTTAATCTTTTATGGGATGGGGTTGTCTTACTTGCATCTCTTTAAGCTACTTTTGATCTGTTCAGGAATGCATCTTTAATAGATATTCAAAGGGGTTGGGTGCCAGTTTGGATATATCTTTTCTTCTGTTTCTCATTGTGAGGACATCTTATCCATTTGTACCATTGAGAATGTTCCAAGAAAAATAATTTCATTACTAATTTTTAGTACATTTAGCATTGTTAGAATGCACAACTTTAAAATTAGAAATTATTGACTTGATGTGCAGTTTACAGTTACTTTCAAAGCATGCTTATCACTATTAAACCTCCAACAGCTATTAACCTTATTACCATGAGGCCAAGAAATAAACAAGTTACAAATGAACTCCATAGTTCAAACTGAAATAAAGGTACATAGACTCCATCAGTTTGAACTAATGATGAATCTATCGAAATATGTCCTCGAGACAGAGTAACACTACACAATAAGACAAACATCATATCTACAAATTATCTATAGCGACGCCAATATGCTAAAAAAATCTTGTACCAATGATATTCAGGCAGTGGAGTATTCAACACAAGAAGCACATTATGGCAAGAAAGGAGAAAATTCCGCTTAACAAACCCCAAGCAAAGAGGAAAAAGAATGGCAGAGTTAGGTAAAAGACAAAAGCGAATAAAAGTAAGATAATAGTTAATTTAAAATTAAATGCATATACGAAAAGAAGATAGTTAAGCATCCAACTGATAAAACAAGAAAATGGGAACCAATAGTAAATAAAAGTTTAACATTGCTCACCAAAGAGAACAGCGGCAATTTTAAGCTGCCTTTCAGGGTATTTTGGGAAGAATTTGTACTCCTCGAACAGGTTAGCGATCATACATTCAAATATTAACTTCTCCCTGTCAATTAGTCAAAAGCTGCTCAACCCATGGTGTAATCAAAAGGACAAATACTAACTCCAAATATATCATCTATGTAAGTTTTCTTCTCTCATTATTACAATAGGACATTGCCTATAACACGATTACCGTGGCTGAGAAAGAGGTGGCAATAATGACATTAAAAGATACTAAAACAAGAGAAAAAAAGTGTCATAACAAAGAATAAAAGTTACGGCATAACACCTTGCCACAGATGATTCTTTGAATCGAGCAAGCATATGAACCATTGTGTCAATGGTCAACTGAGCAGAAAACATTTGGTGGAAATATGAGTTTGCTTCAGCCTCAATATCATCTGCATATCCATCAGATGTTGAAGGATCCGCTGTCCCCCCATTCTGAAGTCTTGTATTAGAATCCAAAACTGTAACTTGCAACCTTTCCATATCATCAAACTGTTGGCTGCTGGAACTAAGCAAACCAGAATGAGCTTTAAGCACCTGCAAAGCAAGAATGGTCAATAAGTTCAATATAACTGAAGCCAAAACTCCATGATGAAAATATTCACAGGATTTCAACCTTCAAGAAGATAGGACATGTCTCCAAATATAAGTTTAAAACAGCAATTGAATGATGGAAAGGTTTGTTGGAAAGATCCTGTGAGCCACGAACATTGATTTCCCTTAAGAACTGCAGGCACTCCTGTAAAATTTGCACTGTTTATTTCAACTCATGTTCTCTTCTCATTTCTTTAATGCTAAAAATAATTCAAATGTAGTATATGTAGGCACTGGTTTCATAACCATAACTGCCTAGCTTTATTGTGAGCAAGTGGATAAAAAGAGTTTTACCTGAAAGAAGATATCTTTATATGTATTTAAATTATTAGTCAACCATTTCTCAAGGTCTATAAGATCTTTTCGTGAAGCAAGGGCTGCTAATCTGATGCCAGAAGTAGAAGGAATCCCCTCTAATACTGGCAAGAGAATCTGTAAAATGAATCCAGAATGGGTAAAAAGCAAGAGAAAACAAAAAATAAAATAAAAATGGAAAATATTACAATATCAGAAAGGTGAATGCAAACACAATTTCATCAACAAAGAATAAAAACTAGGCACCTACTCTGAAATCACCAATCACAACAAGCAATCTGGAAGGGAGATGAACAGCAAGTTCACTCCACATTTTACCTTTTGTTCTTGACAGAAGTCTAGTATTCTGGGCATGATTTCTGCATCATTGTTGTGAGCCTCTACAAGACCCCGCAATACAAGCTTATGGTTAACATGCCAGAGGCAAGGAAGTACACCAGTACCCATGCCATTTTTAACCATAGTTGGGAAGACATTGACAAACACTTCAGTCTGTAGGAGGTTATATGCAGTCTGCAATTAAAAATGCAAACTTTAATATCCAAACCAAATTTATTCTAAAAAGAAAGTGATTTGGCGGAAATATATAAGCAGAGAACAGTACATTAATGTGTACCATCCCAAGAAGCAATAGTTCTGGACAGTTTTTAAGAGGATACTTGAGCATCAATCGAACAAAACTAGCATGACCCCTCTCAGCTAATTGACACAGCACATCTAGAAGGTCAAGACATGACCATGCATGATTTGAATGTCCAACTTGAAGATTATTGCAATGCACTGCATCAATATATCTCTGCAGAGATATTAGAAATTCATAAAAAGCCAACATAGATAACAAGGGATAAAAGCTGAATAGATGAAGTTAGATACCAGTGGCCTTAAAGAGTGTCTAAAAGTAAACACTTCTGGCTGTGCTGATACAGCATATTTTAGGAAAGATAGTTGACCCTCAGTATTCTTCCACACAGACCCACATATGGCATGAAGAGGGAACGGATCCTGCACATACAACCTCACACAATTCAGAGCATATGTGCAAGGCTTTCTAACCTTACAAATTTATTTTTGTGGTCACCTAACATGAATTAAACCATACACATCTACATACCTGGCATGCATGCCTATATAAAGACATAAAGAAAGTGAATGCCTCTTCATTAGGAAAAAGAAAACCCTCATGATCCAGATTTTCAATAACTCGGATCCAGTTGGTTCCAGGAGCCTGTACCAAGCATAAATACTCTCAAACATTTGAGCCTGCTACAGACAATTATTATAGAGTTGAACTGTGGAAAGAAAAAAGAAAAAAAAAACAGTTAATAGAACTCACAAGTTGCTTTATTGAATCTACAAGGATACTAATATTCCAAGAGTCCGTATATTGGAGATCAGGCTGAGTGCTACAGCCAATAGCTGAAGTGAAGGCAAGAAATGTGCTCTGGTTGTCCTCAAGCCCAGAATGGGTGCACGCAACTGTGCTGAGTATCTTTGAAAGAGTAAATTCAGTAAGTGGTAAGAAGAGCGACAATATCTCTTTACACCGTGAGGCATTAACAGTGCACCCATAGCCGAGTTCCTTCACAATATCTCCCATGTTTGTTTCTTTCTCCATTTCTGCTAATATATCATCAAAATCATTTTTTTTGCATTCATGGAACAAATCCAAATTCCTGTCACAGAAAAGAAAGGTACATGTAAATGTTGTATTACAACACAATAACGCATATGAAAGGCAATCAGTTTGCAGGAAATACTAGAAGAAACACAACAGCAGAAAAGATTGCACCTCAAGTAATTACTCTCACGCAGTTCATCTGAAAGCAATGGAGACAAGACAAAGGAGGTAGCATCTTTCAACTGTGCTAGAGATAACATCTGCATGAAGGAATCTACGTGCTTGGAAAGCCCCTCAGACTGCTGGAGAAACATTATAATGTTCTGAATTTGCACAGAATTCACAGAAACAGGATTGGCACAAATATCCACAATCTGAGCCATACAAAAATTCTTACCTGAAAAGCGGCACAGAAGTTGAGGTACTGTAACAAACACATACAGAGAAACTCCTAGGATACTTATACGAGAAATAATACACCAACTCAACTACATAAGCGCTCTTGAATCTTACCACACACCCTGGTATCAGGATTTTCCGCATCTGACAGTGCAAGACCAATGCCAATTTTTTCAGATTTAGACAAGTGTAATGCATTAGAAAAATCCTCTAAGAAAATGTCACTGATCTCTGTGATCCTAAGTGACTGACAAAACACCGTACTGAAATTTGGTTTCCCAAGTATGAATTTGAAAAGTGATATCAATCCTGATTCCAGCTTCATGTTCTTCACATCCGTGCTATGAAAGTCCAGGTGATCAAAGAGGGTTTGGAGTAGCATAATGCTTCCCTCAATTCCATATTCAGTAAACTGCCAAGCAGAACAGACTTTTAGCAAGAATTTCAGCATAGAGTATAGAACGAACAACACATAGAAAAACTTATCCAGCCCAGTTGGGCTGCAACATAAATGTTTCCTAAACTAATCTGCTACAGCAGCCTCCCCTGGTTATATTATTTCATTCACCTAGACTTGCAAACTTTTGCCATCTATAGACATCTCACCTGACAAAACACCGATGCCACCTAAACCAAATATCATAAATTATTTATTCAATTCGACTATGTTCTTATGTTTCAGCTTGAGGAAATAGAAACATCCGTACATGCATAACAGAGTTAAAAGCCACTTTCTCACTCTAATGCTTTTTCACAGTCTTGCAAGAGAACAGAATGATTGGAAATGGATGTTATATCATGCATTTTTCATGCAAACACGTATTTTCAGGAGCCACCAGCCACATAACTAATAGATATACGAAATATACAATTAGACTCATGCTTGCACACGGCATCTATCTATAAGTTTTTTTTGCATTAACTAACTATCAATTTCCTTTCAATAGCATCAGCTCTCAAAGGATGGTAAATGTGGTTTTAATCTTCCATGAGCATTATATGCTTTAAGCCAGCAACATGTCTTACCCTATCATCTATGGTTCTTTCATCACCTACACCTTAGTGGCATAAAGTTATTTTACTTCACTAGCGGGTGACTCCACCAAATAATCCTTAGTACACTTATATAACCTAAAACGGAAACACTAATCAGCTTACAGAATAAGGTTCATGTTTCATTTTATTGATCTATCAGTTTTGATTGGATAGCTGGATTTAGACATTCGTACTTTTGTATAAGTTTAAAATTCACCATTAACGCCAGCCACACCCTCACCAGCATTGCTTATCATCTTCCAGAAATATATTTTAATTGGAGATTCAATACTAAACATGTGATAACAAGAATAAATAAAGATCTTTTCCAAAATGGCACAACAACAATAACTTGTTAACCCTTTCCTTTGTTTTCTTTTCTTTCTTTCTTTATTTCTTTATAGCTATTACATACTAATTAACTCATTTGTCCATGTTAATTCATGCCCTCCCTCCATTCAACAAGACAGTTCAATTGCCTCCATGCACCAGCTCTAGAGCAATAGAACTAATTAATTAGACAAACAACCTGTAGCTATACCAAATTTAAAGATCAAAATAAATTCCGTCAGACAACAGTTCCTTGAAAGCTTCAGAAACCAGAACATGTAGAACAAATTTAACAGGACCAGAGCATCTAATGCACGATCATACAAAGATTAAGAAAAATTCACGTAAAACCCCCAAAATGTAGAGAGCCAGCATCGTCCTCAACACATGAACCCAGTAAAAGCAACCGATTCGCCCCAATTTAGCACTAAAACCGCAGATTGTAGAGAGAGTACCTGACAGAGCTCGCGGAAAATGGAATCATCGGTGGCGTCCTTGAGGCTCCGAAACAAGAAGCGAATCTGACTCGAAACAGTAGAGGAGAAGTCGAGCATGGCGGCTATGTGGTGGCAAAACAAATGCAGAGAGTGTGTGGAGACGAAGGAGAGAGAGGTTTTAGAGATTGCAGAAACGGAGAATCGTCGAGAGAGAGAGGTGTGAAGTGTGAGGGAGGGGAGAGAGAAGGAGGCCTTGCGTTACTTATATGAATGTGTTTGTGCGAGCGGTTTGGGAGTGCGTGCAAGCGACAACTGTAGTGTATTTTTAATCCTGAATGAGCGACTTACACTGTAGTAGTATACGTCACCCATGGACTTTAATCAATCCAATGGGCCCATTTTTATTTAGGATCTATTAGGCTTTAGGCCCATTGGGCTTCCATACTCAAGTCATTTTGAGGAGAATAAAGAGAAACCAAAATTTGATAAATTGGAAAATGATCCAATTTAATTCTTAAACTATCTATTTTATTCCAAAATAGTCTTTGACCTATTTTCCAAATAATAGTTTAGGATGTCATCAATCCAATAGGGCCATTTTGATTTAGGATCTATTAGGCTTTAGACCCATTGGGCTTCCATACTCAGGTCATTTTAGGAAGAATATAGAGATAATTAAAAGTTTAATCAAATAGTAACTAATTTGAAAAATAATCCAATCTATCTCTAAACTATCTATTTTATTTAACAATAGTCTTTGAACTATTTTCCACAAAATAGTTTAGTGGAAAATAGTTTAAGATGTCATCAATCCAAGTCCTAAGACTTTTTTAGATTGATTAGACTAAAACAAGTTTTTTTATGATTGAGCCCTCCTTAATTTGAATTGCATACCCTAAAGTTAAGTGTTGTAGTCTTGGTAGACACTTTTCAAAAAGAAATATGATTCTCTACTACATTCCCTTGGGACTCGTCATATATGACAATACACAAACTTACTCAAAACTACTCATCAGCCCACCACCACCACGTGACACTCGGTTTAGACACAAATACGCCACCCAAGTGGTAGAGGCATATATGTGCTACATTCCCCCATAATGTTTGAACATAGGAACTCTGAAACTTGTTTAATGTGGTCAACGCCCCTGAAAAGGCTAGAACTCTAATACTTTAAGTGGATCTCACATCACCAATGATCTACAATTCGATGACATGTGATGATCTTGATTGTAAGTATAAATACTTCACTATTGGTAAGTGAAAGTGTTCCACAATTTATATGAGATCTCTCTCTCTCTCTCTCTCTGGAAATGCTCTTTACAGTCCTTCCTACCAAGACATGACTTGAATTATCTCAGTTGAGATTCTTACTTTCACCCGCGCCAAAGTGGTTTCGTAGGAACACCTTTAGTCTTTATTAATGGTGTGCTGTTTTTTTGCACACACACAAATTGCAAAATCAAATATCCAAGCCTTTGGCTCCATCCTTAGACTTCATCATTTAACGCAATTTCAAATCATCATCCTTAACACGTATACAAGACGACAAACATTCTACTGCGCCCAAATTTACCGAGTCAAAATAGACGCATCTATATGATTTCAATGACATCTATTTGAGAATTTGAATTGAAATAAAAAGAAAATTGATCATATGAGTTGACTAGTTAAGGACAATAGTGATTTTTTTTTTGAAACTTTAAGAGATTACACAGTTATGTATAATATGTAGTTTTTTTTTAAGAGTAAAATATGTATCAGTTGACTGATATAACTTTATATCAATTGCAACTTAACTAAGTTAATGAAATAATGACACCTCATCAAATTTCACTTATACCCACCCAAGTAAATTTGTGGGTGCGGAGCGACCCGTCCGGATCCATGATTTTAAATGAGGTGTCATCATCTCATTAGTGCAACTAATATAAAGTTATATCAGTCAACCGATGCTCATATTACTCTTTTTTTAATGCATGTATAATATGTAGTTAATTGTTGATAAGTGAAATGCGTGACAATTAAGTGTTTTTGGCCTATAATATGTGACAATTTAGTGTAATTATTTTACCAATGATTTTGTTCAATCTTTACACAATTAATTAAGTATATCAGTACGACATACTGGTCATGCATTTTAGGGATAATTACACGTCTTTATTTTGTACTTTACACCTTTTTCACTTGAATACCTTAAACTATTTTCTCTAACTTTTGGATACTCTAAACTAACCATTTTCCATCCAGTCGGTTAACTTTGACGGAAATTGACTATCTTTCAATATGAATTACCAATTTTACCCTTCTTCTTCTTTAGTCAAGAACACTCTCGCCGAAAATTTCAAATTATTGTCGGAAACACTCAAACTCTCATTGGATAATTCAAACTCGCCGAAAAATTATTTTTTTCTTCATATTTTATTTGCTTTGATTAATTTAATTCATGAAAAAACTAAAAACAACACAAAATACTAACCCTAATCCCAAATCGAAATCAGAACAAGAAAGTGCCCACCATCAGTAAGTACATACCCAAACCTAAAATAGAACAAGGCCACAGTTCACAGGCACCGTTAAGGCGACATCATTGGACGGCGAGAAGCACAACTTGCGGCTTCAGATCGTTGGAGGTTCCAGATCGCTCAGATATAGTTTGAACGACAAATTTGGTTTGTTCGGCGACACCGATGAGGGCATCAGGAGGGCGGAAGCGGCAAAGATGAGGTGAGATTGGACTATCGAAGAACGCGAGGTCGTTGTGCTTGATGTGGCTGCCACCAAGACCAGACCGCACTACAAAAAAAATCTCAATCTGTGATGAAAATTTTTGTCACAGATTTGTGGATTTCAGTCACATAATGTAATCTATGACGAAACTGTGACATAATACTTCTATCATTATTTGGGTTGTCACAAATGTGTATTTGTGACAGAAATTTCTGTCACAAATGTGTATCTGTGACAGAAAATATGATTTTTGTCACAATTTGTGACGTAACTGTGACAAAAAAAATTTTGTCACGAATTTTTCGTCACAATTTGTAATTTTTTTTGTAGTGTTGTTGTAGGCGAGCCCCTAAAACTAGGTCAAGGGAGGCCGAGCCATTTGCAAATCTGACAGACGAAGGGGGACTGAGGTGCGGTGGAAGGGTGCCGGAGACGGAGATGGGAGGCCAACAGTTTCATAGGGTTTTTATTATTAATAAAATTTCAAAATAATAAAAATTGAAATTGAAGGGTATATAGTCCTTTTTAAAAATAAAATAAAAAATAAAAACTAACTAATTGAGCTACACAATATGGGGTAGCTCTCTCCTTTAACCCCCACCCCACCTCATCCGACACAATGAGATTTGAACCCACGACCTCCCACATGGAGATGTGTATTCTTGACCATTGCGACATCCCCTAGGGGACGTATATAATCCTTTTCATAATTAACATGTGGAATGATAAACAAAATGAAAAGTAGTTAGTTTAAGGTATCCAAAAGTTAGAGAAAAATTCAAGATATCTACGTGTAATTATCTCTCCATTTTATGTCAAAGTTTTCTATTTTTAATATTAATTTTATTAAAAAAAAGTGTAAATATAAATTATAAAAACAATAAAAAAAATCCTATAAAAAATAATGAGGTTTTTGTCAAAAAAAAATAATAAAAAGAGATAAAATAGTGAGGTTTGGATGAGGTTAAAGTAGATGTAAAAAGGCAATTAAGACAGGGACAATGACTGGAGGACTGGGTCTATTAGTTCCTCACAAAACGGCATTTTATTTGTTACTTTCCAAGTCCTTTCTAACCCCTCATTCTCATGGAGTACATTTCAACAAAAGATCCATATTTAAAGG
>JAYMTA010000463.1:0-28323 GCA_036897625.1 Pelargonium cotyledonis | reverse complement strand
GAGGAGAACAGAGAGGAAGACTGTGATGTGGAGAGAGAGACAGAGAGAGAGAGAGAGTTATATTAGATTATTATTATTACTATTATTACAAGAGTTATAACCAAATTATTTAAAATGTAGAATTAACCATATGGACACTATTAAATTTCAAATAATGACAATAATGAACATTTGTCTTCGAGGAATTGAGCAAATACGGATTTTTTTTTGACTCATTTGGTAAAATTATTAAGTTTGTAAAAGAACCTTTAGACATAAAAAATAGAATCTGTGTTTATGGAAAGTCTCGTGAAATGAAAACGATAAAAAAAAGATAACATTTTATGATCCATGCAGAGTCGAGTTTGTTGATTTTCGAATACGAAGATACCAAATGGGCTACATCAAAACTGGCATGCCCCATGGCCCATGTGTGGTATTTGAAGTGTCTTTTAGTTATATCGTTAAATCTTTTAGACACATGCCTTAATGACATAGACACGACGATGTGTGATTTGAATATACTTGATTGCAATACATTAAAAAAAACATCGTAAAAGACCAATGACCTATAAAATTGAACTTTAACATAATTAATTTTTTTGTCTTAGTAATTATCTATATTATATATGGGTTAAAAAAGGTAAAAACCATAACAATAATTTACACATTAAAAAATAGTGTTAATAAATAGAAAAGGCCCATCTGATTTTCTTCTCCTGCCTGATTCTCTTCGGCAACTGAGCAGAGCAGCCAGGACTGGAGACGATGGCCAAGACTAAAGGACGACCGGCCAAAAAATCCGTCAGTCTCGTCCCTCTCCGGCGATCACTTCGCCTGAACCCTAAATTGGCTTCGAAGGACAATTCTCCGTCTTCCAATTCCTATTTAAACGACAAAATCGGCGGCGATGGTGGAAAGGTAATCACTCTACTTCTTCGTCTTCTTCTGCTTAATTATTGTTTTTGATTTAATCGTATACATTACTTGTTTCGATGCCTATGGAAATTTAGTCGTGTTTGCCCAATTTTCTCTAATGTCCCAAAATACAGTATATATGTTTTTTTCTCAAATTTTAATTATCTAAATTAATGAAAATTTGCAGCTCCCTGAAGAATTGATAGTGAACATACTTGCTTGCGTTCCTGCTGATGTTACTTATAGTGTGATGAGATTTATTTGTAAGAAGTGGTATAATATGATAAAAAGTCCTGTCTTTATCAAATTAAACCCTCAACTAACAACTGATGGTCTGCTCATTCAAAACAAGCTTAACAATTTTGCACATTTTTTGGAGGTGAGGACTAATGGTGACACTACCATGAATCGATTTAAATATCAGTTCCCTGGAAAAATTGCCTATTCTTGTGATGGTCTTGTCTTATTCTGGGACCACCTCTCGATTAAGTTGTTTATAGCCAATCCGGTTACTGGAGACCGGTTAACCCTCCCCGCATTGGGTTTGGGTACAGCTTTAGGAGGTCCTTGTTTAGCGAGTGCTCCTATTTCGCGCAAGTTTAAAGTGGTGCAGTCCTTCCGGAGTGTCCCGGGTGGGGACATTCATCCTAAATGTGCCATTATAACTGTTGGTGTGGACAGTGCTTGGAGACTTGTTAACACCGATCACCTATCGTTCTCCGGGAAGAATGCGTTTTCTAATACGGGATTGTTTGCTGGAGGGTACTTGTATTGGGTTTTCCTTTCCCAGTTCGTTGTCATGGATGTGGAGACTGAACTTGTTTGGGAGTTTGCTTTCCCCGACTGCCTGCAGTACCATAATTCTTGTCGTCAGATGGGGAACTGTTTATCAGTAGTGTCGAGAGTTTCAAAATTGAAATGGGACGTTTGGAAGCTCGCTGACGTACGGAATGGAAGGTGGAGGAAGCTGTATACCATCGACTTGGAAGGTCAAGTATTTTGGTTGAGACGCTTCTCTTTCGGCAAAGATGATCGGCTATACCCTCTTGCCTGGATGAATAACGGGGAGTTTTTGATCTTTTGTATTCTCAGGTCCCAAGGGGTTCACTTTGTCTACAATGTCAAAAGTGGAACATTTTATTCATTTGTAGCCTCTGAAATATGTTCATCATCCCTCTACTGTAAACATGTCAACAGCTTAGTTTCATGGACTTGTTCTTAGTATTATTGCTATTGCTGTTTTGTGTTAGAATCTGCATTAGTTTTGTTGCCAACCCTCGAGAAGAGAGCGAATAGTAGGGGATATGTACATGTTGTTCAGGATCTCGTTGATGGTTATGTTATGGACTTAAAATTCAAATACAATATTTTGGTGTGAATTTCAATCTAGGTAATAAATGTGCTTACAGTTTCAGTATGTTTACCACTCCCGATTTTTCGGGTAGACAATTCATGGACTTCTGACTTTATTGCGATTTTTTACCACCAATCTATATTGTGTTTGTTGGGCTTATCTTAACAGGGTCATTGATATGGAGACTGGAGCTTGACTGTGCCAGTTTCTTGCAAGATTACTATCCATGCCTGCATATTGGAGTTTTGAGTTTCAGCAAAAATGGTCATGTTTTCCCTCAAAGCTTTTCCTTTCCCAATCTCATAAAGATGTTTGGTAAATAGGGATACATTGAAAAATTATTGGCATTTTTTGCTGCTTGTGTCATTGTAAAATGTAAGTTGTATAAACCAAATGTTACAAGTTTATACTACACATCTGCCCCGACCTATGATTTTGTATACATTTTACACATCTGCCCCGAACTACGATTTTGTATACATTTTGTGAAAATTAGTTCCTCGACGTCATCTGAGAAGATATACAAAATGTATTTACTCTAACGAATACTTATCTATGAGATAGTAAATCATTTACTGGACCAACACATTGAAAATACTTGTAAAGATAGAAAATGCCAAAATTTCCAAAGGTCATACAAAATGACGTGGTAGATCACCCATCAAATGCCACATCATCAATATATTCGGTACCATTCCCATGAGTTTGTAGCGTGAGTCCGTGAGTCGTCCAATTTATTAGTGTAACTGTACATATTATACATTTTCACTATATTACCTCATCTCTTATATATTCAATGGGTCTATGTTATTTTATAAAGTTGTCAAGATAATATTTTCTTTTATGAAGTCGACCCTTTTTTATTAATGAAATATTTGGAGCACAGGCAGTGAAGATGTAAGATTGTCTTTCTAGCTAGGGTCAAATTGGACCGGATATCTGAACCGGTCAGAGACCCGGTTTTGAATTTTACCAACTCATTAGTTAGTTAGCTACACGGTCAACGGCGAATCTGAACCGTTCACGAGTGTTCCTCAAATTCCATTGATGCTATCAGATCCTCGTTGGATCTTGACACGTGTGCACAACGGTAACTGTCAAGTGAGGACGGTATCTTGTATACTCCCATCGCAATTCAATCAACAACTCACGTGCAAGTTACACGCGCCTCTTCTGGAGCGTGAGATCAACTACGAAATCTCAACCGATCATTTCAGCCGTCAAAGAACCTCTCCGCCCGATCACTGAGCGCGTGGTGTTCAACAGCACAGCCCAGATACACACGGCGAAAGAAGCCAAAACAAGAATAAAGAAAAAGAAAAAAGACAGTAGATTGCTAATTTCGTAAATTTCTGGAAAACCAGACCCAATCTCAGTATGATATAAAAAAGCAACCGCATTCATTTTCTTCTACATCAACGAAATATCCCACGAGACCTCACTCATTTTCACTCTCTCCTCGCAACTTCTGCAACACAAGGTACGCTTGAAACCCTAGAAACCACTCTGCTCTGGTTATCTATATAAAATTTATATGCAAAACGTACGGATATGTGGGTACAAGCATAAGCTCTGTTAAAATTTTATGTATGTTATCGCTATTGCTTAGTGTTAGTGGAGGTAATGGGGAAGGGAAGACCTAGGGCTGTGCAAAAAGGGGTTTTAGGAGGAGGTCAGGGTTCAAGTGTCGTATCTCCTGGATCATTGAATATACCTCCTGCTCCTGTGTTTTACCCGAATGAGGAGGAATTTAAGGACCCATTAGAATACATTTACAAGATCAGGCCGCAGGCTGAGCCTTACGGGATATGTAGGATTGTTCCACCGAGTTCTTGGAAACCGCCCTTTGCATTGGATATAGATTCTTTCACATTTCCTACCAAGTCCCAGGCCATTCACCAGTTGCAGGCCCGGCCGGCTTCTTGTGATTCCGACACCTTTGAATTGGAATACAATAGGTTTCTGGAGGATCATACCGGTAAGAAGTTGAAGAAGAAGGTGGTTTTTGAGGGGGAGGAGTTGGATTTGTGTAAGTTATTTAATGCGGCGAAGCGTTTCGGGGGTTATGATAAGGTTGTGAAGGAGAAGAAGTGGGGAGAGGTTTTTCGGTTTGTGCGGCCGGCAACAAAGATATCTGATTGTGCAAAGCATGTGTTGTGTCAGTTGTATAGGGAGCATTTGTATGATTATGAGGGTTATTACAACAAGTTGAATCAAGAGGTTACTAGGAGTTGTAAGAGGGGAATGCATGGGGAGAGGAGGAGTGAAGAAGGGGTTGAAACTTCGAGCTCGAAAAGGAGGCGAAGGAATAGTCATGTTGAGAAAGTGAAGGTTTGTAAGGTAGAAAATGAGGAAGAGCTTGATCAGATATGTGAACAATGTAGAAGTGGATTGCATGGGGAAGTGATGCTGCTTTGTGACAGGTGTAACCGGGGGTGGCACATTTATTGTCTCTCTCCGCCTCTTAAGCAGGTTCCTCCAGGGAATTGGTATTGCTTTGACTGCTTGAATTCTAATAAGGATAGTTTTGGATTTGTTCCTGGAAAACATTTTTCGCTGGAAGCCTTTAGGCGCATGGCTGATCGGGCTAAGAAGAAATGGTTCGGGTCAGGGCCTACTTCACAGACGCAAATAGAGAAAAAGTTTTGGGAAATTGTGGAGGGATCTGTTGGTGAAGTTGAAGTTATGTATGGCAGTGACTTGGATACATCTATGTATGGGAGTGGTTTTCCTCGTGTGAATGACCAGAAACCAGAATCAGTTGAGTCTAAGATATGGGATGAGTACTGCTATAGCCCGTGGAATCTCAACAATTTGCCCAAGTTAGAGGGGTCGATGCTACGAGCTGTTCATCATAGCATTGCTGGTGTTATGGTGCCTTGGCTGTATATTGGGATGCTGTTCTCATCTTTTTGCTGGCATTTTGAAGACCATTGTTTTTATTCAATGAATTATCTTCACTGGTATGTGTATTGTGCCACCTAACATACCTACTGAAATTTATAAATTTATGTGATATTATCAATCTTTATCTCCCCCTCCTTTTGACTGTTTGCAACCTAGGTAGATAATGGAACTCTGTAACAAATAGTAACAGGTCTTAATAACTTGAATTATGTAGTCGCCTGTATAATCCAACAAGTCAATAATTTGGACAGTATGCTAGAGTTTGGTCTTTTCTTAAAGAATACTTGTAGTCTTAACTTTTAACTAGTCTTTTGCAATGCAAATAAAGAACACTGTTGGTTTCATGCTCTAAAGCCTGAGAACTAGAAGAAAGTAGGGAATGCTTCTTCCGATGTAGCTTTGACCTGATGATTTAGTTAAAGTGGTTGCCACATCTTAAAATGGATGTTACAACAATATTATTTAATGTGAAAATTTGAGTAACAATGAATATTTTCTCTTTGGTTGGGTGTATGGAACTTGCCAATCAAAACTGTAGTTGAAAAGAACCAATAAAATGATAGATATTTATTTATTATTTGGGATTAGCAATGTCTACCATCTTAGAATATAAAAAAATAGTAACTATGTTTTGTTGCGTGAAAAAAGCTCTCTACACTGATTTGCTATTGTTATGCCACATCTTCGACCATCATACCTTAATAGCATAGTACTTCCAATATTTTTTATTGCGAGCAAGATGTACGTCTGAAGAAGTAATGGGGGTGAATAGTTAATGTCGCCACTCGTTTTGGGCAAAGAATCCTTGTTGATGGCCATGAGCCCATGGTATCATGCTTTGTTCTTCAGGATTTTTCTATATTTTGAAAGTGTCCATGGCCATGTCCGAATATGTGCTTTCTTGGAACACTGCACATCAAAGCAACCGTGAAACATAACAGATGATGTAGGCTTTAAGTCAGCTAGTTCTCTAACCCCAACCAACCACTTGTCTCTAGAGAAAGTGGCATGAATAAGCTACTTCAGACCCATGCATGATGAGGTAAGACCTCTCATATGAATAGAGATTGTATCTATTCTTAAACTAAGATTTAGAGAGTAGAGGATGCCGTTAGGAATTATCTACCCGTGGGACTGATATTGGATTTGACTAAAGTTTTATCCAATTCTGAAGTCCGCACATGGAGGACTAATTTTGACAGAACAGTTATCATATAAACAAAGTTTGGTGCAAAGGCTCCTCCATGTTCACCACTGGAATGAAGAGGGATCTCATCTCATACTAAACCTCTGATATCTCACTAGCGATCTCAATTATCTTACTCTTTTATATTCTGATGTTGTAAAGATTTGGCATTATTAACCGAAGACAAGTAGGCTTGAACAGGATGCCTTCCAGGACACATCAATTCTCCTAGTATAAACCAATGGAAAACTGAAATAGAATTTACAATTGCCTTATGCAACCAGCAACCTACAAATATGGTCGATATTTATATATTCAGTAAGGTTCACTTCTAAGTGTTTTTGGTTTCATGTACAATATATTGCTTACTATTTTAATTGTGTTCTTAGGGGAGATCCCAAATGTTGGTATAGCATCCCTGGTAGTAAAGCTGGCGCTTTTGAGAAGGTAGTTCCATATATCATTTAATTTTTTAGTTTTATATTATGAATTTTAATCCGTTCTACCATTACTTTTAAACCAGTGGAGGGCTATGTTATTCATTTTGTCCTTCTATGTGTTAACTATGATTGTATGCAATATTCTTTTCTGCCAAGCATTACAATTCTAATCAAGAAAGTCTGCTAGTTATGACATTGTTTACTCTTCCTTTAGGTGATGCGGAACAGTCTCCCTGATCTTTTTGATGCCCAACCAGATCTGCTCTTTCAGCTGGTCACTATGCTGAACCCATCTGTCTTGCTAGAAAACAAAGTCCCGGTTTACAATGTGCTGCAGGTTTGACATGCTAGGACATGTTACTGTATTTTGGATTTTTAATATTTTTCCTTTATTTTATTATCTGAAAGCGGCTTAGAATTTCAGAAATGAATTGGGTGTAGTTTGTGCTTTGGCAAAATAATGGTTCAATTTTGCAAACTTTCTACTTGGATTGGCATGGTCCTTGTTTGATATGTTATTGCATATCCTGTTAGTTTGTTGGTTCCAAGTATGTTTGTCAAGCACAATTTTGTCAGTTGTATCTTCATGTACCCGAACTGAATGTCTCCTTACCTTCTACTTCATAACATTAGATGATTGTGCAACACTATCTTTTTATTTTTTTGTATTTGCTACAAGTTTGTTTGTTTATTCTAGGAGCCTGGAAATTTTGTGGTCACCTTCCCTCGATCTTACCATGGAGGCTTCAATTTCGGTATGTTACATCGATAGTTGATTGGTTCAAGAGAGAATTTTGGCGTCGAATATTGAATAGTACCTGGCACATAATGCTTTGGCTCTTGCTGTCTTTTCAGGATTAAACTGTGCTGAGGCTGTTAATTTTGCCCCTGCTGATTGGCTCCCTCATGGTGGGTTTGGGGCAGAGCTTTATCAGCTGTATCATAAAGTTGCAGTATTATCTCATGAGGAGCTTCTTTGTGTCCTAGCGAAGGTTGCCATCTTTCGAAATTTCATATATGCTTTTATTTTCTTAATCTACTTTTAGACATTTTGCTTCCTGATTTGTTTTGTTTCTTAATGTGTCCCCGTTCGCCTTTAAGAATTAAAACTATTCTCTTCTCAAAACGTAGAATATCAAAGAAATGATGGGATAATTTGGGAACTTTCTACTTGGATTGGCATGGGCATGGCCCTTGTTGATATGGTATTGCATATCCTGTTAGTTTGTTGGTTCCAAGGATAATTTGGGAACTATGCTTCTTACCAGATTATATATTTTCTAACTTCCATGTATTAAAGAAAAGGGGATACCCATACCTTAACTTGACATGCAAAAGAAACAAAGGCCAAAAATATTTACATTGACACACCTCAAGTTTGTGGGTATATTTGTACACACAAGTATGAATGCTTGCCCTATTAAGTGGGTATGTGTCTGTTCAGATAAGTTTCTATCTTTTATAGCAACATTAATAGATATTGATAATTCAGTATGAGAGTAATTCCTCTCTCTCACTCTCTCTCTCACACACACACATAATCACACAAATACCAGTAAATTGTTATTCTCAGATTGGGTGCTTGATTCCTCAAGAATTCTAATGTGCCCTTCCCAACTGCCAAGGAAATGCATCCCTCCTTCACCGCCCTCATCTAGGGTGATGAGTTAAATACATAGGCAGAGCAAAATCAATGAGAAGAGAATAACAATACCTTATAGTTGCTCTGTTCATTTATAGAAACAACATTCTATTGGCTGGGAGCCATAACATTCAAAGTTTTTTAGATTTGGAAAGCTAAATGATACACTGATATATTCTGCATCTGGGTGGCTTAATAACTGATTGGATAAAAATATATACCAATTCTCTTTGGCGATAATGTCATAATTATGTTTATTGTATAAACCTGTTCAGTACACCTTTGAATGGCTTACTAAATCTCCTCACTTACCTTTTTCTTACCAGCAGAATGACTGTGAACATAAAGTTTCACCATATTTGAAGAAAGAATTGTTAAGAATATATACTAAAGAGAGAATTTGGAGAGAGAGACTTTGGAAAAATGGCCTTGTCAAATCATCTCCTATGTCTCCTCGAAAATGTCCTGAATATGTGGGTACTGAAGAGGTAGGTGATTGGTTTTTGACGTACCATGAGTTTTTATTTTTATTTTTCATTATACTTTATTATATATTTAACTTGATACTTCATAATGATGATTCTGATGAATATCATGGTTTTGTAGGATCCGACATGCATTATATGTCAACAATATCTTTATCTCTCTGCAGTTATTTGTCGCTGTAGGCCATCCTCTTTTGTTTGTCTAGAGGTATGTGGATGTAGCAATTTCTAATTTGATGAGTTACACAGTAATTTACAATTAATGCTAAACTATGTGCCCTTCATATATATATATATATTTTTTTTTTTATATATTTTTTATTTTTTGTCAAGGAATTGCTTATATACGTTGATTTGGATATGATTTAATATTTTCTTAGGATGATTTCCATCGACTTAAATTGATTTATTATGATCCACTGGATTTTATTTCTTGTCATTCATATGTTGGAAATTGTACAGCCACTACAATTCAATTTTTTTCCTATTTGCGTTGCTGACATTTTGCAGATGAAATGATGACAGTGATTTAAGTTCTTTTATTTTTCCATTGAACCTTTTCTCCTTGTGAAAGATATTCCCTCATTTACTGATTATATTTGCTTGCCATGTAGCATTGGGAACATCTTTGTGAATGTAAACCTCACAAGCGTCGCCTTCTTTACCGCCATACACTGGCAGAGTTAAATAATTTGGTGCTCACCATGGATAAATATACAATTGAAGAGATGCCTCAAAGTGGAAAGATACAAAGGCAAATTCCATGCTCCAAAGAGACATTTGCTTTGACAAAAAAGGTTTTAACTAATTGCCATTCAACTTTGAGATAATTCAAAGTTATTATTTCTGTTTAGAATTTTGATTATCTCAATTTCAGTCTTTCAGATTTTTCCCATCTCTTTAAAAGAGTCTTCTAGAAAATTTCAATCTCATTTGAAAAGAGTTTGTCCTTGAATATGTCTGGAAATTTCTTGAAGCTGTTAAATATATTCTTCATTTGCAATTATGTAGAAAAAATTCTGAGCAAATATTTATGTTGTATTTAGAAGGAGAATAATACCATATCCCATTTGCATTGCCATTGAATCCTCATTATCATGAATTCGTGTTGAAACATCTCTCCATTTTTTTTGAGTAAGTCAACCTTTATGATAACTAGCTTCTCATGTAGATGACATGTCAATGTATTAGTAACTAGTCTACAACTAGATGTGAATGTGAAATACTGATTCCTCTTAATTCCTTTCGTAAAAAAAATACCCTTGTATACAGGGCATCAAGAAGATTGCATGGGGTTCAGTGCAAGGAATATATTTTAGCATTTTCTAATTAATGAATTATGTCACTATGTTTAAGTGGTAATTGTTGAAAAAATGATGATAATAATGTGCGATGCATGTGGCATTATGTAGTTTTTATTGTTTGATGAAGACTTTACTGTATGCAGGTTAAAGGTGGCCATGCTAGTCTGGCTCAACTTGCAGAGCGTTGGCATCTGCGTTCCTGTAAGATTTTTGAGAGTCCATTCTGTAGTGAAGATTACAGTAGTGCTCTGAAGGAAGCTGAACAGTTTCTCTGGGCTGGTTCTGAAATAGATGCTGTGAGAAGTTTCAACTGTTTATTCTTGTGTTATTTAGTATTATCCACTTCATCACTGTAGCATTCAAATTAAGCTATATTTCTTTTAGGTGCGTGAGATGACAAAGAACCTGATCAAAGCCAAGAAATGGGCAGATGGCATAAAGCAAAGCCTCTCTAAAGTTGAGAACTGTTTGCGTCATTGTGGCCAAGATGTAGAAAAAGTGAACTTTGAATATGTTGACAAGTTGCTGAGTAATAGTCCTGCACCTTGTAATGTGCTTGGACTTATTAAGTTGAAGGTTAGCAAGTGATTTTAGTTTACAATGCGTGCTAAGCCTATAGGCCAATTGGTATTCTTACAGTTGGATTACTTAAACAGGAATATGCGGATGAGGCAAGGGCATTGGGTCAAGAAATTGATTCTGCACTTCAAACTTGTCCGAAGGTACTTGACAAAAAACTCTACTCTCTGTCTGCTTTGAAATTATTTATCTTTTGGTTATCTAGTGATCATTGTACACAGTCTGTTCATTTAATGAGTGATCTTCCATTAGTTGTCTTTTCAGATCTCTGAGTTGGAATCATTGTACTCCAAAGCTCTTCACTTGCCGATCCATCTAAAACAAAGTGAAAAGTTAGCCCAAAATATCAATTCAGCAAAGGTAGAGTTTATTCTATTGTATTTGTCAAACTTTACTTCAATCCAAAACTTTATCTATTAGATAGAGGGCCCAATTAGTATATCAATTGGTTTCGGACTGCACATTCTTTCAATGTGGGATAACGTTAACACCCCATCACGTGTGGACCCTGTATGTGGGACCTAGAAGGAAGGCAACAGAAACAGGTCACTAGGTCCAAACCAAAACCAGTTATGTAGAAGGGATACAATACAAACAAGGCTCTAGGTCCTAACCAAAACCAGTTCTGTAGAAGGTATGCAACACAAACAGGTCACTAGATCCAAAAAAAAACCAATTCTGATACTATGCAACAATCAGAGAAGAATAGTCCATACCCATACTTTATTAAAAAGAATACACGGTGGAGGATCTAAACTAGGAAGGGAATCATAAGCAATTCCTTAACATACTCCCATACTGATTCATTCCTATATACAGCTTTCCTTATTCTGTAACAGTTTTCTTTCAAGTTCAAGAAATATTGTACCCTTCTAATTTGTGACATCTTAGCATCTTTTTTCTATTTATTGTCGTTCGTAATTACTTATGATGACAATGATGAGTTGTAATGAGCACTTCATAGCTGGCAGATAACTGTTAAGTTAATGTTATAGTTCACCACAGGAATCTAGTATCTTTAAATGTTACACTGTAGCTACTTTTTTGTTTGTTGTAGTTCATAAGTACTTTTGACGACAATGACAGTTGTGATGAGCACATCAAAGTTGTCAGATATTCATTATAAGTTGTCTTTAATCATTCCCTTCTCTTGCCAAACAAGCAGCAAAGAGGGTGCTTTGGATTGCTCAAACCCTCACTTGACATGCATGGAACTTTTGTTCAAATTGGATTCATGTAGTGGTTTATATTTTGTGTGATGGAATTTCATTTTGCTGCGTTGTTAGGTTTGGATAGAAGGTGTGAATAAATTCATCTCCAAAAAACACCCTGCTTCTGCTTCTGTTGAGGTTGACATTCTTTACAAGTTGAAGTCAGAGGTAACAGACTCTATGTTCTTTCATTTTGTTCCCTCTGTTAAATATTGTTCGTTAATTATTCATAAATATAAATATTGATTTTTAATAGGTATCTGAGCTTCAAGTACAACTCCCTGAAAAGGAAAGGCTTATGGATGTATTAACTCAAGTTGAATCATGTCAGGCTCGGTGTAATGATATCTTGAGAGGTTCTATTAATCTTAAGGTTGGCTATTTATTTTTTCACCCCATCCAATTCTTTTCAAATTTTAGTATTTTCCTTATTCAGTGCATAATTTTTTGAAATTTCTTGCAGGCCGTTGAGGTGCTTCTTCAGGAACTACAAGATTTTCCAGTTAACTTTAAAGAGTTGCAGCTTTTGAGGCAATATCATGGTGATGCTCTTTCATGGATTTCCCGCTATAATAGTGTGCTGGTGAACATTCATGAACAGGAGGATCAAGAAAATATAGTTAAAGAGTTAAATTGTCTTCTGAAAGATGGAGCATTATTGAGAATTCATGGTTTGTTACTTGACATTTGTAAAGTGTTCTAGTCTCGCAAATAGTCAGGAGATTTCTATTTATTCATGCATTTGTTTGTGATGTTTTGATAATATGTTACCTGCTCTTGTGGTCTTGAACAGTTGATGAGTTGCCCCTTGTTGAGGTTGAATTAGAAAAGGCTAGATGCCGGGAAAAGGCTCTTAAGGTAAGTTTTTATACCTTTTTTCAATCTTATAATTAGAGGTTAGTTTAGAGCTTAATTGTTTGATTCTCCGAATTCTTCAATTTCGAATCTGTAACCGCTGTTACAGGCACATGCCACTAAAATGTCTCTGGACTTCATTAAACAACTGACAATAGAAGCTGTAGAGTAAGGATTCACCTATGCATCCTTTGATAATTCTATGGATGTGATGATCTGCACCTTCATTTATTCTTGATGTTTCCCCTGGCAATTTTTTCAGATTACATATTGATGGGGAGGAAATCTTTAGTCATATATCCAGAGTAGTTGAAATTGCAACAAATTGGGAGGAAAGAGCGGCATATATTCTCTCTAATCAGGCTCAGATGTCCGACTTCGAGGATGTTCTAAGGTTTTATGTCTAATAAGTTTCTTCTTGAATTGCTTTCCCTATTTTCTTGTTGTTTATATGTTTATTTATTTCTTTTGTGGTTTTTATTTTATTTCTATAAATTAAAACTGGTTTGATTGAACTATTTTTCAAACTTTAGGGCTTCGGAGAACATATTTGTGATTCTCCCATCTCTCTGTAATATCCTGGATGCAATAACGTTGGCTAAATTTTGGTTAAAAAATTCTGAGCCATTTTTGGTGCCTTACACTGGAGGGGCAGCAGGTTCTTTGCTGAAAATCAAGACCCTGAAGGTTCTTGTTATCACATACATCTTGTTTTTTGTTTAATAACTGTTGGAGAATAATCATGATAATAGGTTGTATATTATTTTTCAGGAACTGGTTGCTGAGTCAAAACTTCTTAAGATATCCTTGACAGAACGAAAAATGATTGAAACTGTTCTGATGAAGTGTGAGGCGTGGCAGCATGATGCCCATTCCGTGCTGCAAGATGTAGACTGCTTACTTGACATGCACAGCATTGGAGATGGAATGATCAATGAATTTATTTCAAAAATTGATGTTCTATCCACCACTATAAAATCCATAGTAAAAGCTGGTTTATCTCTTGGTTTTGATTTCGACGAGATCCCGAAACTTCATAATGCTAGTTCTACATTACAGTGGTGCAATAAGGCCCTATTTTTTGCTTCTGTTGCTCCATCTTTTGAGGTGATGCTTTAAATTACGTATGTTAATACTGAGCAATTGATTTACTTGGTTGGATTGTGTATATGCATTACCTTTTTATTGTCTTATATAGAGTATGGTCATTTTTTTTGTTGGCTATTTGATCCTTTATTCACTCAACTTACTGGGTTATTTAGTGATGAGTGATCAAGTAACATGTTACTGTCACCTTTTCACTTGTTATTGATTTCCTTTTTTGACAAGTTTTTCAGATTTTACTCAGGGTTCTGCTTGTTTGATATTGCATTTGTTAATTCCATGATCCTTACATTTGTGGTGATGCATTGCTAGTTGAGTTTGACATAACTATAATCCAACCATTATAACTGGCGTCATATATCTGCATCTCTCTGAATGGCTCGTTTCATAGAGTTGGTTTTAATAATTATGCAGGAAGCTCAGAGCTTGATGAGAACTGCAGAAAGCCTTCCAGTTACATGCTCTGCTGGTGCTGTATTAGTGTCATTGATTAATGGAGTTAAATGGCTCATGAAGACTGCAGAGATTCTTGTCCCATCCAATTCTAGAGGATGCAAGTTGAGTGATGCCGAAGAGATTCTTGCTGTATATCGTGTAAACACTCTTTGCATTATATAACCTTTTGCAACCACTACATTTTCAATTGGGATAAACTGTTAAGACTCTTATGATACCATCTCCATGTCTTTTGTGTGCAGTATATTGGAGTCTCTTTTCCAGTTATGGTTGATAAACTTGCACATGCTATTCAGAAGCACAAGTAAGTGTTCTGATTGTTTGATACAGTTGTCTTGCTTTATGCCATTTGTCTTTTAGAATGTAAATTTATTTCTTGGAATGTCAGGGGGTGCATATTAAAACTCAGTTATGACACTAGAGTTATGAAGGGGGCATATTTTTCATTTTTTATAATTTATTTTTGGGTTTTGAAAAAACACAAGAATGGGCCATGTGAGTGATATGAACATGCTTGTATGCATATGAACTTATTTGAATTGATTTAATTGTATTTGCATGTCCTCATACTATTTCTCTAGCCAGTGGAGTATTGATCATTTAAAACTGTAATTACAGGTTATGGGAAGAACAAGTACATCAATTTTTAATTACAAAATCTGGGGAACGATCTCAGTTGCCCCCCCTAACGAAGCTCAAGGTGTGTGTTCTTGTATAATCTGGGGAAAAATACTCTCTTATTCTTATGTCTTTTTTGTATAAACCAACATAAAGCTTCAACCTTGCCTTTAGTATTCAGTTAATATCATATGATCACATTCAGGAGATTGGAAACGGTGCTGTATTTGGTTGCTCAGAGCTAGATTTGGTTTTATCTGAAGTTGAAAAGGTTGAGAAATGGAAGCAACGCGGTGAGGATATTGTTGAGACTATTAGTGGAGATGCGAACCCATTGCTCAGTGCCTTGCTAAAGGTTTAAACAAATACAAGTGCTTCCATTTCATTTTCATCTAAAATTTTGTTGACTTAGTAACAAATTTTATTCATTCCTTATTTTCGTGCAGATCAATCACACTCTAACTAGATCCTTGTACATATATAGCAAATCAAGTTGCAGTGAAGTCATAAAATTTTCCGTCTGTTGTTCCAGTGATGCTGAAGATTTAAAATTTCTAACTTGTTCAATGTGCAAAGAATGGTAAGGTACTCATGCTTTATTCAATTTTCTGCTTGTCCTTTTGAGGCTTTAGCTTTCGTACTGCCCAATCAACATCACTGAAACCTGTCCATAGCAGGTGGCCACCTTCAATATCAATTTGGTCTACTAACTTATATAGATGACTTGTACGGTGAACTCCATTTGAGTACTGTTATTTATTTTGAAAATAGGGATTGTAAGAGTTTGTGTAAGACCTAAAAAAGTCCGAAAGGGTTTGGAATGGGAATGGATTAGTATGAAGGTACCCAAGCCTGCTTAGATTATGATAAAATTACCTTGTGCATAAATTTTGTTTGCAGATTTATCTTTGGGTTTTAATTGTTCCATGTTTAAATCGCATTACTGTGGGGGAACTTTAGTTCTGCCGGATCAGCCTAATCTTAGATCACAGAACTATCTAATGTTCGCGTTCTTTTGTTTTGTTTTGCTTTTCAGTCAGAAAAAGTATATTTATTATTATTTTTAGTTCTGCATCAACGCGAGTTCATAATCACGAGCTTTGCCTATTTTTCATGTAAGCAGCTATCATATGCGTTGCCTAGGACTGACACAAGCTCACGCAGACCATCTGGAGGCTTATACCTGTCCACATTGCCAATCATTGGAGAGTGGATCATTTTCTCAAACTGGAGCTGGTTCTCTGGTATGCATTTTTCTTCTTTAGCTCATTTGAAAGAACCTTGAATATTGGTCATATGGTCTCACCGCCTCTTTTCCCGGAACAGAGTTCTGAAAGGAAACGTCCTGATCTAAAGATGCTGATTGAACTTTTATCTGATGCTGATGACCTTCCTGTGTGGTAGGCTGCCTCCATTTTATCCCATCACCCTCTCTTCCTCCTAGTGTTTGTTTAAATGTCATCTTGCTTTCCAGTACACATGAACTGGTATATTCATGTGCAAGTACTTGTATACTTTCATCATAGCATTTTTGCAATAATTGCAAAGTTTTGGAAGCCTTTGGAATGGTTCATATTTATGAGCTTTATAGTAACATCTTTTGCTACATATCATACATTTGAGGTTTAGTTGAACGCACTCCTGAAATCCCTGGAATAATTTGAGAGGAGCAATGATTTTTTTCCCTTCAAAAGATTTTTAAGTGCATTACAATTTAGATTCTAAGCATTTAAAATGTTGGATATATGGCAAGGTCTGTTAGTTTTCTTGATTGAAAAAATAAAATAAAACTAGAATAGGTTGAAAACATTGGTTAACCACAGGCTGATTAGAAAGAGTTATTGTAGCATGGGTCACACTGTAATTTAAAGTACACCCATCTCACCATAATTTAGCTGTACTATTTATTTCTTTTTATGGTTGTTTCACGAGATGTGCTGGCTTTTGTTGGTGACACTGCTGGCTGTTTAAATAATTTGCATGATAGGGAGTATTTGATTCCTGGTTTTCACAGGATTGAAGAAAGAGATGTATTACAACAGCTTGTGGACCAAGCTAATGCATGCAAAGCTCACTTGACAGAAATATTGGACTTTGCCTCAGCTTATTTTGACACAGATCTCAGTATTGTCTCTAATAAATTAATTACTGCTGTTAAGGTACCCATTGTCTACAAAATTTGATGTTGAACATTTTCAGTTTTTCAATTCTTTTTTTTTGCTTAATTGTCTCAAGTAAATAACAATTTTAGAAAATTGACCCTTTCTGATTGAAGGTGATTTTTTTAATTTTTTTAATTTAATTTAATATTTTTTGTTACAGGCTGTTGAACTGGCTGGTATATATGATCATCAAGGTAGCTGTGATCTTCAGCTGGCATTAACAAGGAACTCATGGAGAGTCAGAGCAAATAACTTATTACTGAGTAAAGAAAAAGCCACAATCCATCAGATTCAGCGGCATTTGAAAGAGGTACATTCTGTTTGTTATTTTCACTTCAGGATATCACAACAGTAGAATGCAGGTCCGTATAATAGATATTTTATCATAAAAGTTGGTCAATGCAATTAACATTTGAAACATCTTAAACGATTGTACTGATTGTTTCAGATCAGAAACTTGTGGGAGAATTATTTGATTTAAGAGATGTAATTTGGATGGTGACTCGTTACTAATTATACAGTAAAAAGGATCGCAGTTAGTCAGTTACTAGATCTGGGGGGATGGGGATGTAGACAAGCCCAGAGTCCATGTTGGGCTCTGAGTAACTCTGCATAGTTACGCAAATTGGTCCCAATATAATTCTCAGTCTACTTTTGCCATCTTATTCGTGGCTTCTGTATGGTAAAAAATAAATAAAAATCCTGCTTAATCCATAAATTTGTGGCTGATGTTGCCAGCATGTGATCCAGTTCATTTGCAACTCTGGTTTAAAAAGACTCATTCTATGTACAATTTTTTTCTCTAATGATGTCAATGTTACATCAAGTTTGTATTGACTTGACAGGGACTGTCTATGAACATACAACCAGAAGATCATTTTAGGCAGAAACTTACTGAAGTGAAATGTAGTGGCTTGCTGTGGGCTGATCTTGCCAAGAAGGTCTATAATTTGTTTTTATCAGTTTCTTAGTATTGTTTTAGTTAAGGTTGCTGGAGGACTAATTTGGCAATTTTTGTATGTTATGTTCAGGTTGCTACAGATTCCGGGGCACTTAGCCTGGATGAAGTGTTTGAACTTATTATGGAGGGTGAAAATTTGCCGATTTCCTTGGGGAAAGAACTGGAGGTAGAGAATTACATATCTGTTTAGCTATGTCCATCATTTTGTTAACCAAATGTTGTTCTGCAGTTGTTAAGAGCTCGAAGTATGCTTTACTGTATATGCCGAAAACCATACGATCAGAGAGCTATGATTGCTTGTGATCAGTGTGATGAATGGTATCACTTTGATTGCATTCGAATAGTCTCCCCGCCTAAGTTTTACATATGCCCTGCTTGTGAGCCTCAATTGGAAGAGCCATGTCCACCATCACTATGGGATCATGACAAGTAAGTTTCTTCACTGTGACATTTCTTTTGAGGAAGTTGTGGTTGTGTAAGCAGTGCATTATTGTGCTTTTTGCTTCTTGCATGGAGTCAGTTCCCTCAACATGACATTTCTTTTCGTTTGTGATAGTTGATTTTAAGAAAATGCATTTTGGCCAATGTGGATACGAAGAAAATGTCTTTCAAGCCGTAGTTTATCTTGCAACTATCATGCTGTCTAGTACTTTTACATTATTAATTACTCCTGCTTTGACAGATCAACTAGCACCAAATCAGAGGAGCCTAAGACACCATCTGCTTGGCATACAGAATCAAGAAAGCAACCAGAAAAGTTGGAGTCCAGTATAAGTCCAGTGGTGCCGGCGGTTTCAGCTGGAATCAACGTTTTTAGGTATCCCAGTGGGATTGATAGATTATGGTGGCGAAACCGGAAGCCTTTTAGAAGAGCTTCAAAAAAACGAGCTGAGCTGGAGAACCTTTGCCCATTTGTTCATATACAGCAATGAACACCGAAAATAGATAGATTTGATTTAATTTATTCAATTGATTTTAGGTCAATTATCAGCTTCCAGTTAAACAAGCAATAATAAGAAGAAAAAAAAGGTTCCTATTCTCTTTATTGGTATCATTCCGAGTTGCTTGTTTAAAGGATTAGACCAATCAATTGAAAACAAAACTTCATTTTGACATGATAGAGAATCCCAATTGTTCATATACCATTGACCTTAGGGAACTTAAGCATGACAGTTTAATCCTCCTCGACCCCCATCATTGCTTCTGTATAGATACTGATTTTAATTGATTTGTCAATGAATTCTTGATACTGTGGCATTGGTTCCTAATTTTGTTTGTAAGATGTCAGTTGGATATATCAGTTTCGCATCGCTTTCTGTCATCATATACATAGATTTGTAATTAATCGATATGATCAGCCACGATATTAAGGCACTGGAGCTGTTTTTAGACCTTAGCCTCACACGCCCCAAATTTTACAACTCAATGTACTCACTATATTCTGGTCATGCATGCTAATCTGAATAGAATTTGAGCTCCAAATATGCTTTGACCAATGAAAGATGAGAATCAAAGTGATTCTGGAATTACCAGCAGTTTGTAATGGTTGAATGTTCATTGATCATGGAATTGAATGCTCAGGCCAAGCAGCTGCCTGTAGCAGCAAGCTGACCCACTGAAGTCATAGATAGAGTCTAGACTATATAATAAATAGGAAGTGGAAGATTTAGAAGGCATTAAATTACAACCACCACTTATCGGTCACAATCCACAATGAATCATCCTTCTAGTTGGTACGACAAATGAATTGCTAAGAAAGAGCTGAAATCATCATGACACAAAACCCATCTTTCTGAAACAATTGGTTGATTTTGTAAGAATCTTGATGTATACTTTTGAAATCAAATTATAATGCTTGTATCTATATAAAAATGACATTTTTATATGAATTAAGCTTGTTTGTTTGTTTGTTCCCAATAGTCAAGACCCAATACTAGTGGTGACAGAAGAGACCTCTGTGTCTCTGGTCTCTTACATGAGAATAGTAAAAGAAGAAACCAGCAAAGGCGTTGTCATAGCAGTCAGAGAGAGAGAGAGAGAGAGAGAAGATCACTGGCTCTCTTCAGGACATGTAGGTTTGGTACTTTGGTAGGTCCACACTGTCCTTCCAATTCCAATTCACTCTTTTGTGCTGAGTTCAAATACCTCTAACTATTTTTCAATTCGATTTTCTCTCAACCTCTCTTTGTCCTTTTCTGTTTCCTCTCCTTCCCACCACCCTCCTTGCCTGCATTTTCCTCTCAGAACCCTAGATTAAAATCTAGGGTTTTGTTTTGCTTCATTTCCTCCTCAAGTGTTCAGGCATGGTTCGCTCGCAGCTGTCAGCTTCTGCTTGTGTAATCTGATTCCCCACATTTCTTCTGAGATTACAAAGGGTCTGTGTACGCGTTTCTGTGGGCAAGTGAGTGAAGATTTTGTTGGGTTCTTCTTTTTACTTTCCAGAGTTGAAAGAGCCACCCTTGAAGTAAGGTATCTTGTTCTGAGATCTCTCTCTGCTAGTATTTTGATGATTTGGGGGTAAAAAGTTTTTTTTTTTTCAATTTTTTTTTCTATTTGGGTGTAGAGATCAGAAGCTTAGTTGAAAATTCCAGTATCTGGAAAAACCCTTGTAAAACCCTTTTTCTATGAACTAAACTTAGGTTTTGAATTCGGGTTCAATTTTGGAATCTGCCCAGGTTGAAGAAATAGTTGGTCTAAGTGTTTAGACACCAAAAATCAAGTCTTTTAGTGGCAATTTTTTCATTGTAAATGCATGGATGGGAGAGAAGCTCAAGCAATGGCAATGCCTGGTGGGTCAGCTCAATACTACATACATAGAGGAGGGGCTGGTGGGTTCCATTCCCCAGCTGGGTTCAGAGTCTTGTCTGATCCTAATGTCGCTTCGGCTCAGTCCAATATCCGGGATGGCTCTGTGGGATCCGCATTCTCAATGGAGCCTCCTCACACTCACACAAATTTTGCTCATGACATGAACATGAGCATGTCCTCTGGAGTGCCACAGAGTGAACCCGTGAAGAAGAAAAGAGGGAGGCCCCGGAAATACGCCCCCGAGGGGTCAGGCTCTGTGTCATTGAGATTGTCACCCATGTCAGCTCCTAATCCTTCTACAAGCTTGAGCTCACCAACCCAGAAAAAGAGCAGAGGAAGGCCACCTGGGACTGGTAGAAAGCAACAACTAGCTGCTCTTGGTGAGTTTTCTTTGTGATCATAGATTGATTGGGTTGTCTCAGTGTAGTGAAATTGTTGTTCATTGCATGTCTGCTCTGTGAGAAAGTAAACTTGCTTGCATGCATTATTTTTGAACTGTTACAAAATTTATCAAATGTTCAAACACCTCATAATGTCACTCCACAAGCTAATAGTTGGGTTGTTTTACTTTTGGTAATTGTTTTGTTGAAAGAACTGTCTATTTAGTGTTCCGTAACTTGAGACCGTCATTTATTGATACTCAAAGTCTGTCAGTTACAAGTTATGTTTTTATCAGGCGTTTATTGCGCTGCTGGGATTTCTAGGGTGTGATTTTCTTTTCAAATTGGAAATTTATGTACTTTTCTTGTAGGGGTATGGATGAACAGTTCCGCTGGAATTGCTTTTGCACCACATGTTGTTCATGCTGAACCTGGAGAGGTATGCTTCCATTCTAATTTATTACTTAAGTGTATTGTGATGCATGCACTTGTGGAAGACTGATGCTGAGATTGTTTGGATGTGGTTATATTTCTGTTTGAAGTTAAAAGTTTTTCTTTTCGTATAAATACACAAACTCAAGAATTGTATTGTTGGGAATCTGAAAAGATATGTAAAGAATGATAAGAAGTATTTAAAGGGGATTACTTTACCAATTCTGTCATGATGATAGATTTATAAGTTTTCTACTCCTAAATGATAGGGGAAAGATTAGTGATGCTTTTAGTTTTACAATTCTGTATATGACCTTACAAGTCACGAATCGTCATGGATGTAGATATTGACTTTGGTAGTAGATTGTAGTTCATCTGGCTTGTGTTGATAGGACAGTTAAACATGCCTACAGGTATCAATAGAGTAATGTTAAAGGTAGTATGAATCATTGATGTGTCAGGATACATTGTTACAAGCTTAAAACAAAAAAATCAATGTGCTTGCTCTGTCACAGATTAGGGCTTGCTTACTGCTCTATATTATGGACAGGAGCTCTGAGTTAAAGGTCAAAGTCTAGAATCGCCAGATTAATGGTGATACAACACTTGACTGTTTGTGCATAAAAGGCTCATTTACTCAGAACATTTTTCATAATTTTTGAAAGTTTGGTTGTTCCTTTTCAGGATATTGCAGCAAAGATTTTGTCATTTGCACAACAGAGGCAGAGGGCTCTATGCATTTTGTCAGGCAGTGGCACAATTTCTTCAGTAACATTGCAGCAGCCCACATCTTCTGGTGGCAATGTTACATACGAGGTTCGAGCACTCAGTAGTAAACATATATCATAAGTTTTTATAGTTTTTTTTATATTTTATTTCATATCTTCTGAAAATTATGACATTTGTGTATATCATGGCCTTGATGGCAATGTGTACTATAAGAGCATAAGTCGTCTTTAAAAGAAGGCAAAGGGTTTCCAATAATCTTGAGATTTAGATCCAAGGGAGATGGGTGATGTAGTTTTGACTAAACTTAAATGTTATGGTTCAGTATAACTAGTAGACAATGATCTAAGAGATTATTTCTAGGTCAAGTTGGGACATTGATTTTGAATGCATGAGGATAGATTAGTTTGTCATATATTATATAAAATGAGCTGACATGGTGTTATTGGACATGGAGTTAGGCAGAACTGAAGTGAGTTTGGTTTTAGGTTTTGCTTATCTGAGAACTGTTAAGGTATGTTTTAAGTGAATAAGTTTATACGTGGCAAAGTAGTGGTCTATTGTCTGATGCTAGAGTGAAATTGAGGATATCTCAGGAATGAGATGGTGATTTGGCTGGATTTGTTGAAAACACTACAAATCAGTGTTTTACTTGTTCTAATTGGAAATGGTCATGATGGGGTTTACAATATTTAGTGGCTTCACTTATGGTCTTGTGATATTATTGTGGTTTAGTAGCTTAGCGATGCCAAAGGTATATTGAACGATTAAACTGATTGAATGGAATTTCATTCTGTTGCAAGTCTTCTTTATTATTGTGGTTTAGTATTTTGTTTTATTATTGTTATTTTTTTCTTGCAAAGGAAGTTAAATGCCTACTAATAGGTCCTAAATTTTACTGTTCCCCCTACTCCCCCTCCGCATCACCCAATCTGTCATTTGAAATGAATGTAGTTTCTTTTCCGATGTCTTTTAGTTATAATGTTATATTGTTTCACATCTTCGCCAACTTAGTTTCTTTGTGAATGTAAAGGAAACTTATTTGGTTTATTTTGCTTTTGTAGGGCCGTTTTGAGATATTATGCTTGTCAGGATCCTACCTGGTTGCTGAAGATGGTGGCCCTCGCAATCGAACTGGTGGGGTTAGTGTCTCCCTTTCTAGTCCGGAGGGCCTTGTCATTGGTGGTGCAGTTGGCATGCTTATTGCAGCTAGCCCAGTTCAGGTGCTGTAAATTGTATTTTTTCATTTCCATTTGTGCTTAAGATTGATATTTACGTTGCAAGTTGTGTTCTCCTACACATTATATACAGAATTAGAGTTTACTCCAAAGAGTGTTTTAAACAAAACATTAAATTATAGGGGATAAGTATAATTATGGGTCAATTTTTGGCATCATCTGAGCTACTTGTTTTGTGAGTGTAATCTGCTGAGTCGGGTTTAGCCCCAAAAAAGAACATATTTTATGTTGCAATTTTAACCAAAATAGATCGAAACTTAATAAATAATGATTGCTGCAGGTGGTGCTCTGCACTTTTGTGTATGGTGGTGCTAGGAGCAAAAGCAATCAACTTGTTAGTCCTAAAGGTGAGCAGAATTCAGAGCCAACCAATGCTCTGCCGGCCCCAAAAATCAATCACTCTACCATGAATGTTTGGTCGGGTTCTCAGTCAGCTGATCCGAGGAACCCCCACAATGATATCGACTTGATGCGGAGATGAGTTATGGTGCGACAAACACATGATTTTGTATATATGTGTTGTTGTAAATGCACCAAATCTTTGAATTCTGTGGATGTGTGTATTATGTATGTGCTAATATATTAGTGATGAATTAGTCATCACTATAAAGATAATACTATGGTAGTTTGGGGATCAAACACTTGATTGATTGTAACAAAAAAAGTTTAACATCCAATGTAAACAAAGTTGTATGTAGCGGCCGAAAGATTAGCTAGACTGTTCGGCTCTTAGACACGTCTACATAAGCCTTTAACTTGCAAAAGATTAGTTCACAAGAAATGAATACAGCACGTGATGGGCAAAAAAGTTCAAAAGAGCACTTGTATTATTCATGCAAATTACAAAGAGTTGGGGGATAATTTGGGCAAGTGCTGCCTTCCCCTGTTTATAATAAAATCTTACCTAAATGAATGGCTAGAATTAAAATTACATAAGCACTTTGGATGATTGAGATTATTTTTTTAGATGATTCCTAACTTTCCTCCTAATTCTAGATTCCTTCAAATAATTATCCATAATTCTAGATTCTTCTATGTAGTATTAGGATTTGGGCTAGCCTTGGACTTGTATTGGGCTTGCATGAATTAGGCCTTGTTTGGGCTTGACCAATTATGCACATGACATTCACATATACGGGTGTAGCCTTTTCGCCGTCTGGGTATAATTTTTGTGTCACGTTCATTCAGACCGTGACATGTACCCTCTTTAATATCCTCAGAATGAGAACTTAAGAAACGATATCTAAAAGATGTATATTTCTAAGAGATAATTACAAATGATTGTTAACGTATGATATCCTAAACAAATGACACATTTTGATATCAAAATATCTTACTACCCATGAAGACTTTTGTATTTCATTACATTTAGAACCAATGTGTTTTCACCTCATGAGTAAATCAACAATTTTAATGAGAATAATCATATGATTATCTCTTACATACGATATTTATTATTCTTTAATTCTCAAAATACTATCACAATCTAAGAAATAACTCAAACGTAAATCTCATTTCTTCTTACTTTCCTATCATGATTTGTGTTCGTATATGATACATCATAATTAAAAAAATCATTAAAATTTGGAAAAAGTTGAAGTTACACAGGATTCAAATGGTATAGAATTGAAAATGTAGCAATGGAACACCATGTGTGAGTAGTAAAATATTATAAAAAAAATTAATTATGTGTTTTGAAACATCAGAAGATAGTAAAATGTTGAGAAGACATGTAGTAGTAATGTATTTTAAGACAATAGATGTGAAATAAAATGTTCTGAAAATCGAAAAGTGCAGTAACCTGTTAGTAAGAACATAGAACTTAAACTATTCTGATATACTAACCTGTTAGTAAGAAACATCATACTCGAAAGTATGTAATCACTATATTATTATTATTATCGTCATCTGACAGTGGAAAAGAAAAATATTGTTTCATTAATACATTACTACTAGCAACTTGAGTACATGTCTCATAAGTCAGAAAACATGGTAATCGAGATGCTTATTTCTACACATATCCGCACTTATTCACTGATTGCTGATGGTCCGACCTTCTGTTTTTATGCAACACCCAACAGTTTCTTTATATCCTTCTGCAGATAAGAATAAAACCACCCAAGACTCTATCAGCAATTAGAAGAACCTATTTCTTACTTCTTCATGAAAAAAATAAGATATGAAGATGCATTTAACAAGGTGTGCACCGATTTTACCTCAATACTGAGAGGGGAAGTGGTGGGAGCATAACGGTCAACAACTTCACCATCTTTATTTATCAAGAACTTGGAGAAGTTCCACTTGATACCGTCCCCAAAGAGCCCTCCCTTGCTTGACTTCAAGAACTTGTACAGCGGAGCAGCTTTGTCCCCATTCACATCAACCTATATTAGCACCAAAATTTTATGCTTTGAGATACATATAGCTCTTGTAACAACACACCTCCTTCAAACATGCTAACAAGCTTTTACATACTAGTCCCATAAGTTGTTTTGATGCAATCTTTTTATTCATACTAGTAATGGTTAGTAGTTTCAACAGCTTCTTCTCTTCTCTTACATCTTATCTTTATATCAGGAGAAGTTTCTGATATAAAGAGCTATCTTTTACCTCATCCCCGCCGCCGCACACCAAACTACAACAGAAAGAGAAAGGAAGCAAACACAGATGCACAACTAATGCTCCCCTTGTCTAGCCAAATGGGATCTGCGACAATAATGAAAAATCCTACGTTCTCTTCTATCAACACAAATATCCTCTCGTACTTAATTTTTGAAGAGCCATAGTGGTTTATAAAGCAAGTGAAAGGAAAAGATATTTACACCACGACATATAAACAAAACTAGTTCTTGCCCAACAAGAGAATCCCATGGAGTCCTAACCTTATCAAAGATGGGATACTCAGCTTTAAAGCGAGTACATGCAAATTCTACAATCTGTTCATTAGTCCCTGGCTCCTGAGATCCGAACTGATTGCAAGGGAATGCCAAAATCTCCAAGCCTGCATCATGATAACGGATATCTTTAAAATCATAAAGTGAAGAAGGGATTAATTCCATTGATTATCACTACAAAGCTGAAACAAACTGGGCAAGAGTAGAAAAAGACATCTACTTGATACCCCAAATTAAAAGCCAAAGATATACTCCCATAGCAAAACAATGTTTTGTACAATCCATCTCAAATTTCTATTAATAAAACTGTGAAGGAGAGAAAAATGTCGAAAAGCCAACCTTGATTTTTGTACTTCTCGTACAGCTGGCTCAGCTCCGTATAGTTCGAATTGGTCAAGCCACTGCATCAGAAAGAGAACAATAAGCTCCAATTCTACCCTTGCACTGTTATGCAAAAAGGAAAACATGGTTCTGTGGACCATAGATGATATTTTCTGAAAGTGAGTCAAGGACAACCTATATAGACTCATCTTGACACACTGTTCTTCATGAACAAAAGAAACTAGACTCTTAAGCTTGGGATACTGCCAAGATAACACAAACATAAACTATAAACAATTGGTGGGCCAGATTGTTCAAATAGCCCCTTGAGGCAACTGTAATGTTTCAATGTTTGCAATTAAAGTATACACTTCAGTACTACTATTATATGACACTAAATATACTGATACTTTTGTTGGAATTGGCAGCGAAGAAGCTAGGGCTTTCAGTGGTTTCTGTGTTGAGAGGCACAAACAAAAATGTTGAGAATTAGTGACATACCATTGAGATGCAACGTTAACAATCAAGAGAACCTTTCCTTTATACTGGCCAAGATTAACATCATTTCCTCTAGCATCCTGAAACATGAAACTTACACTTCAAATATGAAGAATAATAAATTTGGAGAGTCACTTTTGTTTTTTCTTTTTTTTTTCCCTCATTTTCCCAGGAACCAAACAGGATTTTTAAGGAAATAATCATATTTTTGTACAAAAAATTAGATTAAGCATTACATATCCAAAACCCCATTTCTTAACTTGTAAACCCACAGAATAAAAATCGAAAATTCAAACAATTGGAAAACTTAGACAACACGATCAAATTGAATCGTAGACTTAAAAGAGGTCAAACCTTAACAGTGAAGTCGTAGATTGATTGGGGACTGGACTGGCCGGCCATTGTACGATCCGATCTCAAAGTAAACAACTTCCTAGGAAAGCGCGATGAACTGAAAAACCCTATTCCGATTGACGGAGAATACAAAGAGGTTCGAGAAGAAGCTAACAGTGCTTGCTTCGGACTTGATGAGAACTGTTTCTCCGAGAAACGAGAAGCAGGTAAGGCGGCGGCGGCGGCGGCGAGGTTTCTTCTGTATAAAGCACGAATCGAAGAACTGAGCATGGAGGTTTCAGAAAGTAGAGCAATTCAATTTAGGGATAGCCATGGTGCCCAAACTTTAAAATACAAACCAATTTGGTGCCCAAACTTTAAAATAAAAACCAATTTGGTGCCCAAATTTTTATTTCTCCCAATCTAGTATCCACACTTCTATTTTATACCCATTCGAGTGCCCACCATCAGATTCCGTCATTGACACCGTTAAATGCTGACGTGGCTTGCTGACGTGTTAAAAAATGCACAA
>JAYMTA010000462.1:0-28327 GCA_036897625.1 Pelargonium cotyledonis | reverse complement strand
CTCTCCTCTTGCCGGTCCGCCTCTCTTCTGTCAACTGAGCCTCCCCCGCCTCTCCGCTCGTTGTCTAACGCCGGCCAGACGCCGAAAAAACGTGAAGAAATCTGAAACCCTAGCCGTCACTGAGACGGAACCCTACTAGGCGGTAAAGACCACTGTTTATCAATGTTTACTGTCTCATTTAGAATTTTATAATTTCTCAAACGTTATATTTAAATTTTAAATACAATTTTCCGAATCCAAAATATCAAATAACGAATTTTAAATCAAATCCATGTTCTAGAGAGAACCTAATTGTATTGTGTTTGTATATTGTTTTGTCATGAGTCAAATTATTAGCTTTATTATAGGGATACATGAGAATAACAAAGGGAAAATGAATTGAGGGACATTTTGGTACTTGGGCAGGAAAAAACCCACACATAGTACTAAAGGGAAAGGACAAAAAATCCTCTGCCCAATTAAAATCTTGGGTCCAGAAATTGCTAGCCTAAAAAATGAAAACAAAAAAAATATTTGTTTGGATGATTATGCCATTTTGGGACATACTTGGGACAACCCCATGACCCAACCCTCCACACAAATCCTCACAAGTCACAGCAATGCACATAGCAAAATATAATCATATCCTCCTGATCCTGCTCCTGCTCTCTTTAATTAATTACAGACAAAACAAAACAAAGGTTGTGCATATAAAAAAACAAACAACTGTTGTTGCTCTGTAAGGATCTGATCACCACTAAGAACTGTTCCTGCTGTACTGAGTCTACTCTCAGGCCACAACAACAGTCCACTCTCAGGCTCAGCCTCAGCTAGCTACAATTCAAAATACAAACTTTTCCTCCATTTTGGAAAGAGAATTTTCTTTGAGGAATATTTAGGTGAACAAGAAGTTCCTAAATAAATGATAGCACAAAAAACTGTCCACCAACATGAGTTAACATAGTCGAAAAGAACACGGCACAAATCCGATCAAGTGAACCCATATTTGTTTATATTCGTCAAGTCACGGGTCATGACTCAAATTGCTAGTACTGCCACTTTATCATAAGACTCAAGAAAACACCATATGGATTTGGTTCCAAATAATTCTGCAACTGTTTATAAAGATTCTTAATACATTCTCATCGAATGAGAGATGATCAAAAACTGAGAATGGTTTTTATGGATCTTCACATTGTATTTGGATACAATAAATATGAATGGCTAAAGAAGGCAATAGGTTTGGTTTGGCAGCTAAGAACCCAATACAACAAAGAAGAAAAGAACAAAATTAGAAATCCATAACACCCTACCAACTGCATTTTTGAATTTGAGCTTATAGTGCATTTGTACTGATATCATCAATGAAATCCTCCAATTTTCTTTGATTTGCTTTTGCTTTATCCATCATGCTCCACACCATAACAAGATGACAAAATCATAACTTCATTGGTTTACGCATCCATAAAAGCTGTTTCAGTTTGTGTTGGTGCCTTATGTACCTTCTGGGTAAGGTTTATGCGGCTATATTATTTTACTGCCAAACCAGGTCTATGAGAATTCTAATACAAATAATAATTGATCTCATCAATAACAAAGCTGTGCACAATACATGTGCCATTGCAAGAAAGAAACAAAGTGCAGAAGAAATGGAATGTCAATCTATTTCATTTGAGTTTCAACCACAAATTTGAAAACCAGTGATTAAGATTACAAAGAATTTGTTGCCAAATCATTATATGATCCACAACAAATGTACTGTCAAGTGTTACAGAGTTGTCAGCAATAAATTCTACATCACCAAACCATAACTTTCTTTTGTGTGGTATAGTATTTTACTGTCACGAGGGTGTCCGCTCTACCTTCTGTCCAAACAAACATATAGAATACAACACTTCATCATCGAAACATCAAATATGTAATTAACGAACTTCTAATCCTAATTAGATCAAAACGTAATTACATGTCACAATTATGTGTACAAGACAACCACTATCACCAATAACTTTCAACAGTGCTTAACAACTAAATGAAGATTAAGAGCCAAAAATAATTTTATTCACTATGAAATTAATTATGTACAAAACTGTACTATTATAGTTGCATACCGACTAATCACCTATTGCAGTTGGGTAAACACTATGGGCATAGCTGACTTTAGAGAACAATAACTACCTCTTCACAAAACTTTCTAAAACGAGAACTAGGATATCTAGATATTTATTCTTTGACGGACTCACAAGGCTAATTTTAGTATAGTTAAACAATCAGAGATTGGAGAGAGGTGAGAACTTAGCTTCTGTGTATAAGATTTCCAATTTTTCCTCTTTTGCAGTAAAGAGAGACTCAGAGAGTGGTCAATGTCTTTCAGTTTATGAGGATCAAACAGAAAACAACTACTCCTTGACACTGTATTTCTTTGCAATGAGGGGACGGACATCATCGACATCAGCCAAGGTTTCTAGAAAGGGAAGTAATGCAACTAAAGCACGGTCTGATGGATCATCAAACCAGCTTTTGATAGGAATTCCATTATCCACTTGCAACCGAAATACCTGAAATTTCAGCAACAGAAAAGAGCTTCAATCATAAGAAGTAGGCAAATTATAGATTGAACTTATCTATGTTTAGTGTTATGTTCAAGTAGCACAATCACTAGATAAAATCCTAATTTAGATCAAGCAAAACCTTCAGTTTTGGATTATTTAGAACTTCAACCTGTTTGAGAGCGGCTTATACTATAGTTCAATGTTGAAATGACAACAATTTCTGATGGTTTTATTCAAATTAACATCTGATCCAATGGCACAACAAAGTAAAATTCATCTAGATGTTGGTCATATGCATGCTTGACAAGTCAAACGAAGGCAAGGAGACACGTACCTGTGGAGAATTGTCAATAATAGCAACTTTTGCCAAATCAACTCCTAAGACTGTGAGATCTTTAGTGTAGTTTCCATCTGAAAACATGCAAGAGTCACGATAGGCACGTTGAGAAAAAAGCTTTTTATCAGGGTCCAATATATCCAGTAGTTGCTCGGCATAAATCCTTTGGCTGGCAGTAAAAATTACAATTTCAAACATCTCTGCCACTCTCTCCAAAAATGTCCTGAGGAAGGGCCTCTGTCGTACATAAACGGTGTGCTCTTTCATGTTGTAGAAAACTTGAAAGGTGAAGTCTGCATTATCACATGGCTCCAGAGTAGAGTGGACAAGTGTTTCTGCATAAAATCCAAGCATGGACCAAATGTTTCAGCGAATTATTTGAATGAAGAGTAGTCCAACAGCAAACTCACATGAGTTAAAGCACAGACAAGTAATACAGAGAATATTATTTTATTCAAAAAGAATGTCAGCCAATCCCATTGGCCTCGGACTAAAGCACAAAATACATATAGAGGGAATTCCATGAGTCGCTTGCAAGTCACCATCTTTACATTCAAGATATTCAAGTTAGGACTGTGTTTCTTATCTATCATTATCAATCTTGAAAGAAACTTAAATAAAATAAAATAAAATAAAAACTCTGTATTTCACCTTGTAAACATGTGGGAAACACATTGAACAACCAAAAAAAAAGATAAACAAATCATCATGCCAAATGACTAGAAAAAGATATACAATACAACGAAACAGTTCATTTAAATGCAAGTTATAAACTTTCTTACCATCTAAATCAAGAACGAGGGTGACATGCTTCCTTTTCCTTGTATCCTGTGAAACTAAGGCAGACAACAAATTAGGCCCGCCATCTGATAGGTCTGGAAAGTTCCTAAGGAACAGGTATGGATCAAAACAGTCTGCTTCATCTGAATCACCATTGCTTTGGCTGTCATCATGTTCTTGATCGCACGGTTTTATCTGATGGCTGACTTTATGGAACCAAGAATGATCTGTATTCTTCAGAAGGTCTTCATTGGACTCTGCATGGTGGGTATCAGGTTCAATTGTTTCTGTTGCTTCTTCAAGGGAGGGCAACGTCATTGAATTCTCAGTCATATCAAACATCATATTCGGAGCAGCAAATTCAAAATCAGGAAGAAGGTTATTCATCACAGTATTATCAAACCCAGAAATTCCATCGAAGTATAACCCAGTGAAACTCTTGTCAGATATTAAAAAGCTTGAAAAATCAAAATTTTGATAAGCAGAGAAATTGTTCCTTCCATCATCACAATCGTCAGCTATTGCTCGTGGCAGAATGGATTCGTCCATGCTCCCTAATGCAAAATGAGTAAGATAAGCATGCATGATAGAAATAAAGGTACACAGTTATGCTAATTGAGCGAATGAGCACAAAATAAAATCAACTAATCTGAATTTAGCGAATGTGCAAAAATATGACCATAAATCACAAGACACAAACACAGTGCCGTACTACAAGCAGGGATGGATCAGGAATTTTAACGAGTGGGGTCATTTGATTGTATTTTACAATTTTAGCATTGTCATTTTATTGAAATAATACTTCAATTTACGGGATTTTTATGTGCAAAACCCTAAAAATGACTACTAAAATTACAAATATTCAAAACCAGTAAGAGAGAGAGTTTCAAAAAAAAAAAAAACAGCAAGAAAGAGAAAGAACAATTAGTAATAGATCAACAAGACTTAAATGGTACCTGCACCGTTTTGAGCACTTAGCTCACAGTGAATAGCTGACTCCATCATAGGAGAGAATATTGTTTCCAAATTTGAGGCTCCAGTGGATGACAGATAATCCTGGATATGAAAAAAACATTATAATTGAATCAGTAACCACAATACAACTCTGGACAAAGCACTTAGTCACACCATGTGTCACATCATTGGAACAGTGAATAATTATTCAAGTGAAGACTGAGCAGAGAAGGATTAATTTCATATAAAAGGATGTATACGTAAAATATATAATTACTCTGTACCATTCTTTCAACAGATCCTGTATCTTCAGCAGAGCTGAACCATTTTTGAACACTTTCTCCATGGTTTAATGCTTGATGATCAGCACCTTCATTACTTCCAACTTCCTCGCCAAACATATCTACTTTTCTAAAACCTACAATAACCGCATTCAGTCCAAACAGTGAGAAATTCCACTTCCAACAAATGGTCAAGCCAAGTTACACAAATGGAACACAAAAATCTTAGTCAAAGCTCGCAGATAAATGGACCCTCATAAATGATATCTAAGATGTTCTGTAACAGGAAAAATATTTCAAGGAACTGCATACCATTTGGGCAGCTTTGAACTAATGTTGATAAGTCTGCTTTTTCATAAGATATCTGCGATAGAGAACTTGAGTTCTTGGATATTTTACTTGACTTCCAACAGACATGGAGACCACTTCCTTCTCTCACGCAACTTGTGATTGATTTGGTCTTCATCTTCAATGTCGGCATCGGTTGAATCTTGTAAGGACAAGGTCAACCTTGGATCAAAGCATGCATAGGAAGAGAGACCTCTACATTCATAAAACAAATTTATGAATAACAAGCAAATAAATAATAAAAATTATCATTTGCTAAGATGAACCAGACGTCTACAATAAAATATTTTACAATGAGTAAAGTTGGAACAAGTGTACATTAACACGAGACTTTTACAGGAAAAACATAAGAGCTCACTTGATTGGAAACTTCTTCAAGACTAGAGCTTTATTAAATTGTTCACTTTGTTAGGAATTATGCATCAAAATTTAATTTGTTCCAGCTAAAAATTAAGGTTTATGTGCAGCTTCTATATTAACCAAAACAAGTTGAATTACTCATGAATTTGTTTTGCTTTCTTTAAAAAAACACAGAATCCAAATCCCTAGATAGATATAGTCATATAGAGCATTTTCAGTCTGAAGGATCTTTCCAAATGGAGAAGTATTAAGATGGGCATTTACAATAGCTTAAGTAAATACCGCAGTTTCTGCCCGCCCTGTAGAACTCTCTTTCATAACTACAAAACTAGCTCCCACAATCCATCACTCACTTCCCTATATATTCACCTATCTTGGGTTCACAGACACATTTTATTATACTCCTATGCCGAAGTGTCACTTTTCTTCATCCTACCAACCACACTTAAGAATTGCAATTTAGTTCAAGCTTGTCTAGATTTGATTCAGCCATTGCAACTGTTTCAGTTATGCAGTTTGACCTCAAACTATCCATTTATGTTGAAAGAATACTAGTACACTGCAAGTATCGTAAATATTACAGAACCACTTCAAACAAGTATCTTGTTGTAACCCACAGCTAAGTGAATGGCATTATGGCACCCATATGAAAACTTGTCACTGAATTTACACCATCATCGACCAGTGAGCCCGCTGAATATCATATCATGCTAGAAACATGATTCACAATTCACAAACAAGACCCACTAAGGCAATGATACAATGCATTTGAAACATTCACTACTACCATCATTTCAACATTTCAACTTTTTAAAAGTTCAAACTCCCCTGAAGTTGAATTTTTCTAAAATTGGAAGAAATCGAGTGGTGCTCACAAATTGACATTTAACCAAAATTCAATCTTTAAATTTTTTACCAAATGCTAATAGAAAAAATAAGGCCTTTAACCTCTTTAAGACCTAGACAAGACATAATATTTCGCACACAGGAGAATAGTAAGTAACTCCTGAGGGTGAAACAAAAACCCTAATAGAATATACTCCACTTTTGCTATCTAAATCTCAAAAATTTCCATTTTGCAATAACCCCTGCTGTCATATTCCCAAGTCCCCTACAAGAAGCTGTAAGATCAGCTTATAAAAACAGAACACAGATTAAACCCAGAGATCGGTTCATCAATTCCCAACGTTTCCACAATAAGAAATTCAAAATCACAGAAGATCTCTAAGATGAAGTTAGGTGACACATATTGAACAAAAAATACTAAAGTCAACAACTTTCAACTCGTTAATTGAGGACCCAAGTAGCCGAAACGCAACAACTGACTGCAGAAACAACGACCCAGTTCACATAGCCAAAATCAAAGTAAACCCAAGATCACGAATCAGCAAAAGAATCGACAATTGTGCGAGGAAAAAGGAAGATTACAGCATAAGAACCAAAGAAAAAAGAGACTGAACCGCTAAGAATCGGATAGAATTAGGCAAGAATATTCAAATACCTGAGCAGCAACTATTGAACCTCTCTGCTCTCTCTCTCTCTCTCTCTCTCTCTCTCTATGCGCATTGCAGAGACAGCAGAGCGAGAAAGGGGCGAAAATTGAAAACTCAAACAGAACCCAAATAGAGAGGGTGCGATGATATGGCGATCCGGTGGTCGTCCACTTCCAGATGCGGTGGACGGACACGATGCGGTCTCTTCAATTCGTTAAGCGCCACTGCGATCTCGACGCGTGGACGATATGCTGCCACGTCAATTAGCATTGGGCAAAGAGTTCCGTGGACGCTTTGACTTTCGTGGGTCCCGCAGGTCCCCGCTCCTCCAATAGGGCGTCGCCAACGCGGCAAAAGGTGGCCCAAGCAAATTGGACCCGTACAGCACCAACCAAATAGCGTCGCCACCGCTGTCGGTGACGGCTCCGGCGAGCACAGCCGTAGAGCTTTCTTCTGGAAGCTTCGGAGGGTTCTCAAATGAGGGCCAAAGTTAACAGCTCCCGGAGTTTTACTCCCTTGATAAACACGTTGGACCATTAAACTATAAATTTAAACTAATAGATTTGAATATTTATTCAAGTTTAACGTGAAATTGGAGTTTGTTTTGTTTGATACCCGTCTTTATTGTCTACGTTCTTGATACACGTGTATGATTCACGTGAGATGGATAATGAATGTATCAGCGTTCTACCTATTAGTTTAAGTTGATCTATATTCCGGGCATAGTTAATTTATCCACATTAATTGAAAGATTGTGAATATGTCGTTACTTGATACACAAGTTGACACTTCCGCCTTAACTTAAACTTTTGCATTGAAAACAAATTTAACGATTCCGGAATATATAGCCTTCTAAAACTTATTTAGTAATCAAGGCTATGCTCAATGTTCCTCCCCAGTCCCTGCCATACAAATAATGTACATAAATGATGCGTTGAAACATCTTTATTTCCTTATACACAACATAGAGAGTAGTGAGAGTTCAATGTACTATTTTGTATTCCTCTCTTATTACACTTAAACAAACATTACAAGAGTAAATTTACAAGCCATGGGAGAACATTTAAAAGTAAACAAAAGCTACACTATTTGATCGACACCCAATGATCATTTTCTTCTCTTCTTTCTTGCTGTCAAGTTCTATATCGACAGTTGATGGATTCTTCATTATTTTCTTGTATTCTTTCTTGCTCGGTAGTTTAATATTCTTGTCAAAAATACTTGGACCGAATGTGGACATATACATCTTGGAAAGGAGGGGAAATATCGATGACAAGAAAAGAATCACGGGAACAAAAGCAAGCAATATGATTGGTAAAATGAGCTGTAATCGCCCATCAAGCATCATAGCTAGAGCAGCGCAAAACGTCATCATCATGGTTGCTATAGAGAAAAAAAGTGTAGATATACCGATCATCAGTTTTCTCGGCAAGATGAGAAGGAAATCATCTTCAGCATAGCGGGATGTGAGGATTCCAAGGAACACCAGAACTGAAGTAGCTGACGAATAAAGGGATAGTGCATCACATATGATGAAGATCTTGAACAACACTTGGTTCACAAACAGTGGGAAGCCCGTCTCTTGGTCGTTACCACCTGGGACCGTAAAAGCCGCAGCAAACATAATTGTCACAATAAGAGCACCCACGACAGTAGAAGATTGAGCCGTATCTTTCATAGACTTCTCCCCAGCATCCATCAAATCTTTGTGTTGTTTAGTAAACAGTTCACGAGGTGTTAATCCGTCTGCATTCAAATCTTCTCTGTACCGAGCTTTGGCCACATTCCAAACTTCCTATAATTATTGCATGCATTAGTGAACAAGCAACAAATCTATACCTAAACCAACCATTTCAAGAATCGGAGTACCTTGAACCATTGAAGTTCTCTTTGCATTTGCAAAGCGTCCCCTGAGGTTCGGTCAAGTGCGGACGTAGGTGCCAACATCGCGGCGTAGTGCAATATGTTATTATTTTTCACATTGCCACATGAAAGCAAACTATCTTTCCATTCAATAGCCCCATAAACGAGGCTAAAAACTTTTTCTTGCCGATTCGCGACTGCGTGTGTAAATAGGCTCTTTTCGTCCTTGTCGGCATCAATTAGGGTGGGATTAGCTTTGAGCATCTCATTGATGAACTCGACATTTCCATGAATAGCAGCTTCCATCATGGCATCATATACAGCTTCTTGTAATGTGTAGGTGTCAAAACTTGAAACCTCCACACAAACCAACCGGAGAAAGGCAAGAGCTTGATCATGGATCAATTTCTCATCCTTAGGCACTGTATATATAACATGTATGTGTGTGTTCTTTTAATTAGTGTAGATGCGTCACTGAGTACAAAATTAAAACAAAAATTCAAATAAAAAGGAGATCAAGATCAAAAACCTAGGAATTTGTGCGCAAATTTCAATCCCCAATTTGATTTCTCTTCCCCATAATTTCTACTTGAGAAAGAAGAAAATGTTTTAGCTAAGGCGTGTATTGGGTATATTCCATTGTAACTTTCTTTAAGTAACTCCGGGAACTTTTCCACTAGCTCTGATGCAATATCTGCAATACAGATAAGTGCACAAAGTTATTGAAAACGATAATTACATTCAAATATCATGAATTATTTCTCACCCATTCTGCCAATTAACTTTGAGGGTACTTTTTGAAAATGTCTAAATTAAAAGAGTCAATTGCAAAAGGTGACAAATACATGATAGTTGGGGGATTACCGAATAGTTTGATATTAATACAATTGATGAGCAGTTTGCCCCCAATAATACGACATTCGGGGCTGAGGATATCCTTGTCGGTAATGCTGTAAAGAAAACGAGTGGCGTCTGTGTAGCCTTTCCAAGAAGCTATTACCACCGGAACTCTATGAGGCTCGCCAATGTTAGGCAATTTGGGATTCTTCGAGGCAATGAGGTGAAGCAACTTTAGCTGACCCGGGAAGCGCTCCGTTGCTCCCACAGCAAGAGTTGTGTAACCATCTCCGTCTTGTATTTCCAAATCTTCTACCGCCATTCGCTCCACCAACGACACAGCAATCATTTCTTGTCCGACGGCCAGCACATGGTGCAGGGCCGTGCGGCCATCGGTAAACAATCCGGCAGTCAGGGCTTCAGGGTGATCACCTATGAACTTTTCCATATTGCTCCACTCCCCGTCCATTGTAGCTTTCACAAATGGACCGTAGTCTTCACAAGTAACATTATTGTTTTACACAAATAAATCAATCATGGATTTATAGTGCACGATTAATGTGGTCAAAAGTCAAAACTATAGTTGTTTTCCGATCCAAAAATCTCTCGTTGACTCGTGACATTTGTGCACATATGTACTCTGTACGTATGTGTGTGTATATGTGTGTACTCCAATCTATTTCGATTTATTTTCGAAATATCAATTCATCTACTTGTTTTTCTGTTGCGTAACTCATCTTATATGAATTGTTGGATATTCATAGATAACTCGTTGATTGAAAAGATAAATGTGCACTCGTTTTGAAACAAACTCCGAATGCAATTGACAATATATATGCATGTACGTACCTATTACATCCTCATCTTCGTCATCTACGGTCTTGGTATCTTCAAGAACTTCACCAACGGGCGAACCATCCTCATCCTCAACCTCAACATCTGAACGATCAGTTGATGATTCTTCCTCACCTTCAAGACCTTCACGAACGGGCGATTTTGAGTCGTCCTCTGCCTCAATATCAGAATCATGATCAGTTGAATGTTCCTTCAATTTTTCTGACCCAGCAGCAGTAGAAAATAGATAATTCCAAGCCTCCTTGGCTGATTTCAATTTAACAACTTGGGGAAGAAAGTTTGGTCCACATGAGACTTTAATGGCATGTAAAGCTGATGCATTTCTTTTTCTCCAACTCTTCATATTCTGCTTCCATGAATCAGACGATGATTCTTCATGATCTTCTAATTCGGGTTTATCTTCAATAACAACGTCCCAAAGATCTTGACTCAATAAATAGTCTTCCATGCAACTACTCCATAGCTCGTAGTTACTATCATCAAGAGCCTTAGGAACTATCGTGTTAATAAACACCGATGAACTTGCTTCCATATTATTTTTAATTTCCTGTTGCATAAGATGAACAAAACGCTAAAGTGTTTGGATTATATTTTTCTGATATCATGAATAAAAATAAAATTTACATTCCTCACTATCATTTCCATTTTTAAATTGAAAGAAGAACAAAAAAAGAAAAAAGCTAAATACTTTTCTTTTTTCCTTATAATGTGGCCCTTGTCTCCTCTCTCTTATCATTCCTTGCTTCTCATATGATCAATCAACATTATTCAAAGCTCTCTTCAACAACCCACCTTCCCTCTGCAGCAAGTAATCACAACAAAAAAGGTCTCTCCAATTATTTAATTCTTCACTAACAAGTTATCACTTTAATTCTAAATTTATAGTATAACTATTAGTTTATTAACTGAAGCAACACCAAATTTAAGCTGAGGTTGAGGTTTTAAAATTCCATTGGGCTTTGCGTTTCGGTCGTTGTATAGCAGCGTTTCTTAGGTGTAGAAAGATTTTAGTTGAAGTGGATGTTACTTCTATTATTTCTATGTTTGATATTTATGATTGTAATTCTTTTTTTTTTATTGTATATGGAGAGCTCCAATTCTGAAGTGCATGAAACATGCTTCAACTTTTGAAGAAGTCATGTTATTGTAGGTTGGTAGACAAGCGAACCAAGTGGCAAATTTTATGTCAAAATTTTGTTATTCTACTATATCGGCTTGTAGTTCTTATCCCATCCTCTTATGATTGCAATTATTTTACTTACGGGTGATTGTAATTGTATTCTGAATTCACATGTTATTTGACCCTATTAAAGCTTTTTAGTAGATTTTTCTTTTTAAATGAAAAAAAATAAATCAATTATAATAATGTTTTAAGAACAAGTTCTTTCATCTATTTGTAGTAGCTACTTTCAACTACTTCTACTACCTCATTAAAATTGCCAAACCAACACTTAGAAATAACTGTCATAATCAAGACCAATATGGGTTCAAATCTGATTGCGTCGGGTGGGGTTTAAAGGGGAGAGATACCCCCTATTGTAAAAACCAATATACCTGATAATTTTATTTGGTAGAGGCAGGATATCAGTAATGAGTCCCTTGCATTCTTTTCTTATTACACATAAACAACATTACAAGAGTAAATTTACAAGCCATGGGAGAGCATTTTCAAAAGCAAACAAAAGCTAAACTATTTGATCGACACTCAATGAACTCTTCATTATTTTCTTCTCTTCTTTCTTGCTGTCAAGTTCTACATCCACAGTTGATGGATTCTTCATTATTTTCTTGTATTCTTTCTTGCTCGGTAGTTTGATATCCTTGTCGAAGATACTTGGACCGAATGTAGACTTATACATCTTGGAAAGGAGGGGAAATATCGACGACAAGAAAAGAATAACAGGAACAAAAGCAAGCAATACGATTGGAAAAATGAGTTGTAACCGCCCATCAAGCATCATAGCTAGAGCGGCGCAAAACGTCACCATCATGGTTGCTATAGAGAAAAAGAGTGTAGATATACCGATTATTAGTTTTCTCGGCAAGATGAGAAGGAAATCATCATCAGCATAGCGGGATGTGAGGATTCCAAGAAACACCAGAACTGAAGTAGCTGACGAATAAAGAGACAGTGCATCACATATAATGAAAATCTTGAACAACACTTGGTTCACAAACAGTGGATAGCCTGTGTCTTGGCTGTTACCACCTGGGACCGTAAAAACCGCAGCAAACACAATTGTCACAATAAGAGCACCCACGACAGTAGAAGATTGAGCCGTGTCTTTCATAGACTTCTCCCCAGCATCCATCAAATCTTTGTGTTGTTTTGTGAACAGTTCACGAGGTGTTAATTTGTCTGTATTCACATCTTCTCTATACCGAGCTTTGGCCACATTCCAAACTTCCTGTAACCATTGCATGCATGCATTAGAGATCAAGCATTACATCTATACCTAAATCAACAGTTTTAAGAATCAAAGTACCTTAAACCACTGCAGTTCTCTTTGCATTTGCAAAGCGTCCCCTAAGGTCCGGTCAAGTGCGGACGTAGGTGCCAACATCGCAGCGTAGTGCAATATGTTATTATTTTTCGCATTGCCACATGAAAGAATACTATCCTTCCGTTCGATCGCCCCGTAAACGAGGCTAAACACTTTCTCTTGCCGATTCACAACCGCGTGTGTAAACACGCTCATTTCGTTCCTGGAGGCATCAATGAGGGTGGGACTCGCTTTGAGCATCTCGTTGATGAACTCAACATTTCCATGAATAGCAGCCTTCATCATGGCATCATACACGGCTTCTTTTAACGTGGAGGTGTCAAAACTTGAAACCTCCACACAAACCAACCGAAGAAGGGCAAGAGCTTGATCATGGATCAATTTATCATCCTTAACCACTGTAAATATACATGTGTTCTTTAATTAGTATGTGTCGTTGAGTTCTAATTTATAACAAATTCAAATAATAAGGAGATCAAGAACTTACAGGAACCTAGGAGTTGGCGCGCATATTTCAGTGCCCAATTCGATTTGTCTTGCCCATAATTTCTAGTTGAGAAGGAAGAAAATGATTTAGCTAAAGCGTGTATTGGGTATATTCCACCGTAACTTTGTTTAAGTAACTCCGGGAACTTTTCCACGAGCTCTGACGCAATATCTATAGCACATATAAGTTCACAAGGTTATAAAAACGATGAAATGTACGCATAGATTCACTACAAGAAAACCTGTAAAATGTGTTAGAAATCTGAAAGAATTTTTCTTTTTTTGGTCATACACATTTGTGATACGAATTTCTATCACAACCATTTGTGCTGACGACTCAAATAATGACATAAATCATTATGTCATAGTTCAGTCACAAATTACATTTTGGGGCAGAAACTCATACACAAGTTTTCTTGCATTACAAGGTGTTGGTTGCATTTCTGAACTGCAGTGTTAAACTACGGCAGTCAATAACTGCAACCAATAACTTTTATGGTAATATATTGCAAATTAAGTGTGTTAGTTTAGTTGGGCTTACCAAATAGCTTGATGTTAATACAATTGTTGAGAAGTTTGCCTCCCACAATACCACATTCCGGGCTGAGAATATCCTTGTTAGTAAGGCTATAAAGAAAACGAGTGGCATCTGTGTAGCCTTTCCAAGAAGCTATTATCACCGGAATTCTAGCCGGCGATCCCATTTTAGTCAATTTGGGATTCTTGGAGGCAATGAGGTGAAGCAACTTTAGCTGACCCGGATAGCGCTCCGTTGCTCCGACAGCGAGAGTTGTGTAACCATCTCCGTCTTGTATTTCCAAATCTTCTACAGCCATTCGCTCCACCAACGACACAGCAATCATTTCTTGTCCGACGGCCAGCACATGGTGCAGGGCCGTGCGGCCATTAGCAAACAATGGGGCAGTCAGGGCTTCAGGGTGATCACCTATGAACTTTTCCATATTGCTCCACTCTCCGTCTAGTGTAGCTTCCACAAATGGATCGTAGTCTTCACAAGTAACATTATTATTTTACACAATAAATCAATCGTCGATTAGGTGTATATATATGCACAAACAAATGGACAAAGTCGTCAACACACACTAACACGGGTTGTGGCGCAGTTGGCAACACAAGCTGCGTGAGTGGGAAGAGCGCTTACGTTCGATCCCCACTCAACACACTCATGGGGAGAGGTGAGGAGTTTTAACTGTGACTAAGCCTCAAATGAGATTAGTCGGAGTGCGGTAAAAATGCTTAAAGGTGACAAACAGAAAACCCATGGTTAATAAAATGTTGAAGAACCCAATTGTATACGTAACTCATCTTAGATAAATTGTTGGATATTCATAGGTAACTCGTTAATCGAAAAGATAAATGTGCACTCGTTTTGAAACAAATTTCAAATGCGCGCAATTAACAATATATGTGCACGTATGTACCTATTTCATCCTCATCCTCATCCTCGTCATCAATGGTATCGGTATCTTCAAGCACTTCACCAACGGGGGAACCAGTCTCATTCTCAACCTCAACATCAACATCTGAATGATCAGTTGATGATTCTTCCCGATCATCTTCAAGACCTTCACGAACGGGCGATTTTGCTTCGTCCTCTACCTCAGTATCAGAATCATGATCAGTTGAATATTGTTCCTTCAGTTTTTCTGACCCTGCAACAGTACTAGAAAATAGATAATTCCAAGCCTCCTTGGCTGATTTCAATTTAACAACTTGGGGAAGAAAGTTTGGTCCGCATGAGACTTTAATGGCATGTAAAGCTGATGCATTTCTTTTTCTCCAACTCTTCATATTCTGTATCCATGAATCAGATGATGATTCGTCATGATCTGCTAGTTCGGGTCCATTTTCGATAACAACGTCCCAAAGATCTTGACTCAATAGATAGTCTTCCATGCAACTACTCCATAGTTCGTAGTTACTATCGTCAAGAGCCTCAGGAACTATGGTGTTAATCGACACCGATGAACTTGCTTCCATATATTTAATTTCCTGTTATATAAGATGAACAAAACGCTAAAGCAATAAATCATGTTCATGAGGTGATGTCACTTCATCGATCAACACTCGTACATGTTTTGGAAACTTTTTTTTTAACATCATGAGTAAATATAATATTCTACTCTCATTAATTTCCCTTTTGAAGTTTTCAATCTAAAAAAAAAGAATCTCAGCCATGGTTTATTAATAAAACATGGCTAATGAGGTGATGCAACCTTATCAATTAACACTCATTCCCGCCACAATGAATTTTCACGCCCCGTCTAGATTTATTTCGTTTTTCTGTTGACTAATGACTGAGATCCGTCACAAAATTATGACTGAGTTCCCGGACACTCAAAATTATAAGTAGATAGAGATCATAATACAGTTATAACATGCATGAAATGAAAGCAGCAATTATACTTACTAATTATAAAGGGAAGGAATGATGAATATTGATGGAATTTGTTTATCTTTAAGAGCTTACTATCACCCAAAATATGAAAGCCTTAAATACAGAGGCAAGAGCTATGCAGTGGTTGATCCAATGTATTTTTCAGTCATATTTTATGTTATATGTTTGCTTGTTGAGATTATAAATTGTTCTCAATAATTTAATTTTAAATAGTAATATATTGGCAACAAGGATACAATATTGTTAAAGAATTGGGGACGACTTGTTAACATCTGACTTTCCTCTCTACCATATAAACCTTAAAGAATGACCAAATAAATAAAGAAACACAAATGTCATTACCGTAAGTTTTATAAAAAATTAACCAAAAATGAATATAGTTCGAAGTCTTTAATTAATTGTTCTATTTAGATATTAAATATACTTTTATAAATATGTTTTCTTATGCGTCTTAAATCTCTGTAGCTTAAATGTGAGGTTTTTGAAGTGAACCCACGCTCCGTTTAGAATAAACTGGACTGTAAGTACAACAAAACTCACCATACTGAATTTTAATGCATATGCATTTCCTAAGACTTGAATTTGAGGGCTCATGTTGAACTAGAATAACCCCTTATCCGTTAACTAACCTGTCAAAATCTAATGATAATTTCATCACCGGACTTCAAAAGTGCAGAGTTGCTATAGTCGTTTGATAGATCTGCTAAAAGTTGGCTGCTCTGTGGTTCTTAGCACAAAGGAAAAGAACATAAACACTTCAGATTTGGTTGGTGAATGATATATTTTGTATTTACGTTTACAAAAGAGATTCAATAAAATATTATGTTATTGGAATAGCGTTGGTTTGATTGATTTTTGACAACCATGGAAAGAGCTTGCTTTTGGTTAATCAAATTTGAAGGTAAATACTAGTTTATTCGATACATTTTGTAGTTATTAAAGTCGGTACAAATTAGACTTGGTGCAATTTTTTAACATATATGGTTTTTATGAAGAATCATGTATGGTTTTTACGAAGAAAACAAACGTTCATAATGTACAAACATGATGTTGAATACGTGTTAGTGTGGTACATGTGTGGTACATGTGGTACTGGTATACGGGTAGTCTTCTCCGTCCAAATATATGGAAGGAGACTCATATATGACCCGATTTTTGGTGGGTTTTGCTAGCTGCAACTAAACTTACATTAGAAAATCCTACAAAAAATATTTCATCTTTGGTTTTTATTAACATAACTCTTACGGGTTGAATCCTACATTTTCTATTTCTCACAACTGAGTATATAATCTGGATCTGTTCTTAGTCACGCATATACTATTATTGGAAACGAAACGCGGAAAATCTCAACATTTTATTTGAACCTAATAGGAAGTAAACTGCTAAAGCAAAACCAAGCAACAATTATATGCACAAGTAATCACTAATCACAACACACGCATAAGCAAACAACCCAAAAAACACAAGAAACTTTATACGTGAAAACTCAAAGCGGGAAAACTATGGGACTAGAGTCCATCCCAAAATATTCATTATCACCAATAATAATATACAATGTCTTCTCTAGATAGAAATAGAGACATACAATCATCACATTCTTGGAATAATCATCAAGCAATGTGGAAATAAGAATAAACTATGAGATAGAGAAAATTGCGCCAAAAAAACCATCTGCCCAAAACTCCGTTGACTCATTTGCAGACTTCCGTTCGAAGATTTCAACGGTGAAAACGTAGATATCGACGAGGTAAAGAAGTTGTCCATAAATCAGAGCAATCCGACGGTCCGATCTCGGTGGATGGCAGCTGACCTATACAGAAAATTCCAGTAACAACCCTCTCTCTTTTTCGTTTTCTCTCTAATTTTATCTCTCTTATCTGATTCCAACCGCTAAAACAATAGTAAATACATCCATCACTTACCCTAAATGCTTAATGGACTTGGGCCACTCAAATAACTAATTAGAGAAGAACTCAACCCAACAACTACAACCATGTGCCTCATTATGTTCTCTTTATTGATTTGCTGTCCAAAATGAAATTGAGTGAACGATCCTCAACTCAAAGTCTGAGTCAGGCCCAGCTCGCTATTTCATTCACTTTTATGGATGGCCACAAGTTTTTGCTTCTGTTTTATTTTTATTTTTATTTTTTTTCATCAATAAAAACCCCCCATCAGACTAGGTTGACCAAACCTTAAGATTCCTAGTCAAGTTTGAGATGCCAATTCAAATGTCTTTTCAGAAAAATGAAAAATAAAAACAATAGTTCAAGTGTTAAATTTGTGCCATGAATTTTCATATAGTAAATAAAATTCTAATCCAAAACACCACACCACACTAACAAAAATTCCAATAATACATAATTTTTTTAGGAATCCAAAAATACATCTTTGACAATGACAAATATTTTTTATATTTTGTAGAAATAATCACCTGGTATAGTCGGTTGATTTATGTATATTTGTTTCTCTATTCAAAAGAACATTGAAAGTCAAAAAAAAAAAAAAAACAATCGTGTCCATACAAACAGTAATTTCTTCTGTGTGTTTCCACACGTGCTTATTCAAAATTTATTATTTTTATATACTATTATGCGCTACATGCAAGTGTAAAATTTTGAACCCAAAATTTTGTAATTTAGAATATAATGAAATTTAGATATTATTATAAGACTATAATGTATATCAATTTATTGATATAAAATTACATCAGTTGAACTAAGATTATGAATCCGGACGGTCGTTCCGCTCCCACATATTCACTTGGATAGATATACGTAATTTTAAATGAGGTGTCATTAGCTCATTGGCTTTGTTAAGTTACAACTGATATACATTTTACTCTTATTGAGTATAATGTATATCAATTGATTAATATAAAATTACATTAGTTGAACTAAAATCATGGATCTGGATGGTCGCTCCGCTCCCACAAATTCACTTAGGTGAATATAAGTGATTTTAAATGAGGTGTCATCACCTCATTGACTTTGTTAAGTTACAACTGATATTACTTATATCAATCAACTGATATACATTTTACCCTTATTATAATCTAAGTTCTGAGAATGAATATAGTTACGGATTGATTTTTTTTTCATTTAAAAAAATTGAAATAATATGTCTGAAACTAAACTAATTAATTGAAATGTTAACAAATATGACAAAAACCAATTATAACACTTACAAATATTATTTCTTGGCAAGCATTTATCGTGTAAAAGTTCCGTTTTTGTAGTTGACAACCTTCTTTTTTTTTTACCATATGAAAACATAAGCTATTAATCACAAATAACAATCTCATTTGTTGCTACAACATGTCAACATGTTCCTCACAACATATTTTATCATAGGCAGCTTGTTCGTAAATGAGCTCACCAAAAATCATCCATAGAATCAATACGCCCGCAACATCGCAATATTGAGAAAATCGACTTGAGAAGAAAAAAGTGTTTTAACGGAAAACCCAATCAAAATTCAAATGAACACCAAAATATTTAAAATATACCCCAAAAAAAAACCAACATATAGGCACATGAGCCTAGCCCACGTGCCATTAGTTCAATATCTAGCGACATGTGTCATTATGTCAACATCCTTTTCATCTTTTGCCGCATCAACGCAATACGGCATGACACCTGCTATGCCAGCGCCACATGAGATTCACCAAATGTGCGGTCTATGTCACTTCAACATCACATAACACCATCTACCACATCAATCAATAGTAGCAGCTCTCTCCTATTAATTCATAAATTTTACCCTATATCGTTAACAATAAAGATTATACTTGAAATTATAAAAAGGACTGAAACGTTTAAACGCTTTACCCAACATGCTTGGAGAGTAATGAATTTTTATTGTATATTATAATTACAATATACGTGTAGAGCCTATAGCGTAGACAAAAAAAAAATGGACACCAAATATAGTTTATGATATACAAGTTAGAGTTCAAATTCTCCTTTGCATCTTTGAAATATGAGTGGCATTGCTCAACCTTATCACAATCAATGAAATTTCAATTTTTTTTTGGCCAAAAAATTGGAAATTTGCGTCACAAGAAAAACAACACGGAATAGAAAATAAAAATGTACTTTTCACAACATTGGTTGCTGAAATGTGAAGACTTTAGCATTTTGGTTTGGCTTTGCCTGTGAATCCAAAATCTGTTCGTCCAAAAAGTTAAGCTCCACAGAAATGGCACATGGAAGCACAAGCCATTTCTGTGTTTTGTCTTCATCAATGCCATGAAGAGGCCGATGAGATTGAGACCATTTACCGTTTGATGCAGGACAGTCTCTTGCCCCAAATCCAATCATGTTGTGTTCGATAACAACAGCTTTAGCTCTCAAGGTCACTGTCATTTTCTTCCCCAATTTTGTTGCTTTCTCCATCAACGTTTTTTTGTAAATCTGACCCACATGAAAAAAAAAGGAATCTTTGTGAAATTATACGTTTGGACTCGAATTTCTCTTGTTGGGTTATTCTTAAAATAACTAATTTTTATTTGTTTCTCTAGAATTATTTAACATTTACCTGATTTCCTGGAACGTTCGTTTCGTTTTCAACCAATTGCGAGTTGTATTTGCAATTTGCTTCTTTGTACTGGTTCATTGCATTGCACTAGAGTTGTGGCTACTTGGGTGTCTATTTTTGGGTTTTAATTAAATTTGTTTTGACTGCAATTAATTGTATAGTGCGTCGACGTCGACAATCAGGTTGACATGTGCTGGTATCTGTGGGGCACAGGTAGGTGCTTATGGTTCATTGCTTTCATTTAAAAGACTGTGACCAGCTCATTGTGTTTCTCTCAATTTTTAGACTTGGAACAAGTTTTGTTCATGTGGGTTTTGGGTTTTGTATAGGAAGAGAGGGCTTCTTGGTTTAATCCAAGATGAAAATGGCTGATGATAATGGGGTTCCTTTGTTGAAGAAGACTAAATTCTATGAGAACTGTCCGGGATGTAAGGTTGATAAGCTCAAGGAGTCGCGTCGAGGATTGCCCATTAGAGAGCTCGTCTCCATATGGATTGTTGTGCTCTGCACTTGTGAGTGAACCTCTCGCGTTGTTTCTCTCATATCGAGCGAGCAAATTCGGTTTTTTGATTGTTCAAGACCTGTCTTAATGTTTCATTCCCTTTTTGTATCTTTTCAGCACTGCCAATTTCATCTCTCTTTCCTTTCCTATATTTCATGGTAAGTGTGTGCATAGTTTTATGTGGTCCTGACTAATCTTAATTCTTTTTTGTCTAATGATTTTGTGTTGGTTTTGGTTTTGTGTGCCATATACAATAGCATATAGTCATTCCAGAATGAAACTTTTCTTTATTTGTTTTCATTTATATTTCCAGGTTAAGGATTTTAATATAGCAAAAAGGGAGGAAGATATTGGTTACTATGCTGGTTATGTGGGTAAGCTTAATTTTCAGTCCTTGTTTTCCAATGAGCGTATATTTTCTATGATAGTTACCTTTAAATTTGTTAAGGATTGTCTCTAACCGTCATGCTAATGATTGAAGGGGCTTCGTTCATGCTTGGGAGAGCTTTAACTTCTTTTTTCTGGGGAGTGGTGGCTGATCGCATAGGTCGAAGGCCTGTAATACTTATGGGGACTGCGGCAGTGTAAGAAACTGCAATTTACTCGTGAATTTATCTTATCCATCCCTTTGTTCACATCATGATCTCATTCGTCAATTGGTTTCAGGGTTGTTTTCAACACTCTGTTTGGCCTTAGCACAACCTTTTGGATGGCCATCACTACTAGGTTTCTACTCGGAAGTTTAAATGGTTTACTTGGACCCATCAAGGTTCCAATTTATGCTGCATTTTATAGTATTTAACTGTCTTTATAGCAACAGTTTGGGTTGAATCACTATATGTATGCCTAACTAAGTCCCTCAATGATCAGGCTTATGCGGCTGAAATTTTCCGTGTCGAGTATCAAGCTCTAGGACTATCAACAGTAAGCTTTATTGGCTTATAGTACGAATGTTCTTTCTCGGTGGTAGATTTCATAGTTCACATTGACAGGACTAACCTTTATAACAGATCAGTTCAGCGTGGGGAATAGGATTGATCATAGGTCCATCCTTGGGAGGGTTCCTTGCCCAGGTACTTGAATTTCTCATCCCTCTATCACTTATGCTAAAGTTTGCAGGATCTTTTTCCCTTTCATACGAGGCAGGGGCATGAGAATCAGGTTCTGATGAGGACAAATTCATATTTCAATAGCATGAAACAGAACATATTGCATCTATTTTGGTGCAATTAACTTTATTTACAAGTGGAGAATATAATAATCTTTAAACAGACAACGTGATTCTTGACATTTGGTGTATTTTGTCATTTCCTTTTGCAACTGTAGCTAGTGTATGACATTGGGAATTCATAAAACTTCACGATTTAACTCATAGATAAGGAAATGTGTAAAAATACGGGAACCAATGTAAAAAATAAAAACAGGCTCTGTTGTATAATTTTAAAATCTCAGAGGGAAATCTATATTAAGTTACATCTTATATATGACTTACATTTATAATGTGCAAAATGTAATATCTTTTCATTGGCCTATCACTGTAAATTTTTGACATACATTTCTTATGTTTATGAACTATTTCAGCCAGCTGAGAAGTATCCGCATATATTTTCCCAAGAATCTTTATTTGGGAGGTAAGTAAATCACACCTTAACTTCTTACATAGTGCTGTTTATGTCTAAATTTGGCATTTTATGTTATTGTTTGGAGTAGCATGATGTTCTAAGGTAATTATTTCATGCAGATTTCCATACTTCTTGCCCTGCCTTTGCATTTCAATTTTTGCGTTCGCCGTAACAGTTGCGACTTTCTGGCTTCCGGTACATATCTTGTTTCCCTCGGTTCTCCACTAATTTTGTTACATTGGTCTTTCAGATGAATCCCATTTATTCATGTCAAGTATTCATATTATCTTATAAATTGCTATTGCCTGCATCTAAAATATCACGTCTAGAAAATGGTTGATAAGTAAATATAACTTTTTACTTGCCCTGATATATCTGCAATTTGATATTGAAACAAATTTAATACTCTTCTATGTCAGCTATAGTTAGCAACTGTTGGGTTACAAAAAAAATTCTTTATTGCAGGAGACATTGCACATGTACCATGAAAACAAAAAACCATCAGATGATTGTTATGACGCCTTGGAATCTAATGTAAAAGACTCAGATGAAGAAGTTGAAGGAAGACAATCACCTTCTGATGGAAACCTTTTAAAGAATTGGTCCTTGATGTCATCTATCATGGTTTATTGTGTTTTCTCGCTTCATGATATGGCTTACACAGAGGTACATACCATTCCATCGTTAAGTTGATGAAATATGGCTTCATTTATATTCTGTTGGTGAAATATACTCTTGAAAATACTACGAATAGTCAACAGAGAGAATGCATTGGATGTGTTGATTGACACATTTCTGCTGTAGATCTTTTCACTATGGGCCGTCAGCTCTAAAAAATATGGGGGTTTGAGCTATACAACCGAGAAAGTTGGCGAAGTTCTTTCAATAACAGGTATAAAATGAATACTCTGCACTTGTATATTTAGCCATTTTGTATGGAACTTCTCACATCTATATTCTTCTCTGCACTCAGATGCAAAACATTGATATGAACAAATAAAATTAGCAGTTGATGCCAATATCAAATGTAGCATTTTACGCGGACTGTGTAAAATTTAAGTTAATTACACACCTATAATATGAAAAGGCTGTACAATTGTGATAATTAATGTGGACTGTATTAGGTTCCTTTCCTGCTTATATTTACTTATGCTTTCTTGTCTTCACTCTTAATATATTTATTGACTAATCCAACTTGTAGGTGTGGGTCTCATTGTCTATCAACTCACTATATATCCAGTGGCCGAGAGATTTCTCGGATACCTAACATTAAGTCGCATGGCAGGGGTAAACTTTCAACCATTTAGTATACTTTCTGCATTTTACCATTTCACCTACTTGTTTTGACAAGTTTTTTTTTTTTTTTTTGGTCATGGATCCATTGTCGACTAATGCAGGTTTTATCCATACCTCTGCTGGCAACATACCCCTTTCTAGCCATGACCTCAGGAGTTTGCCAAACTTTGTTAGTATATTGTGCATCAGTATTGAAGAATGTATTAGGGGTACGCATTTATACAACTTATTCACTATTACTTTGCTAAATTTGCTGATTTATATCTATGCATATACCCTGATTAATGTGCCTGGTTTCCGTAAGTTGTTCTTGTTTTTCTTTTCCTCTAGAGATGATACATGCATTTCCCCCTAACTAAATATGTTCTATGTAACCAGGTGTCTGTTATCACTGCCTTGTTCATTCTGCAAAACAATGCTGTGGTAATTTTTCCTTCCGTGTTTTGCAATATGTTTTGCAGTTATATATTTCATCTATTCAACAAACATAAAATTACATTGAATATTATTATATAACAGGATCAACACCAAAGAGGAGCAGCAAATGGCATTTCTATGACCGCGATGTCTCTTTTCAAAGCTGCTGGTCCAGCTGGAGGAGGTGTTCTGTAAGTGTCTTACTGGTTTCTGGCCTTTGAATTAGTTGATGGTAAAATGCATAAATGAGAGTTATCTGTGATTTGTATTACGTATTAAAGCTCTTATTACCGAGGGTGAGTCTTGGTGCAACGGTAATGTTGCTGACTTCTGATCTTGAAATCACAGTAGGGGTATGGTTGCACACTATGATAGATTTTGTGGAAATCGATTTTCTTTTGATCATTTCCGAAGAAAACCACCTGGATTTTTGAATTAATGTATTTGTATTCCCATTGAAAGATGAGATCCACTTCTTTTCTCAAATGATGTTCACATATGATCTTTTGCTCACACTTATGATCTCCGTCCTTGCAGCTTGTCTTGGGCACAAAAGCGTCAGCATGCTGCGTTCCTCCCAGGTTCGATACCAAACTTTTATTTAATCAGTCATTCATATATACTGGGATTTGACGAATTTGCTGTGATTGCTAATGGTATAATTTGGGATATTAATTCACGCAGGCGTCCAGATGATTTTCTTCATACTGATTGTGATAGAAGCTGTTGGAATAATTATGACATTCAAACCATTCTTAGCTTTTCGGCGTAATAGTAGGTAGAGTTAGAGGAATGAAGGAGAAGCTGAAGATACAATAATTGATGAAGGAGATTGTTGTATCATAATTACTTGATTGTCGAGTCACATAAATTTTGTTTTTTTGGTTGGGAGAAGAAGACAGTATATACAGAGCATTGCAATGTCATTTTATGGTTCTTCTATAATTGAAATATCCACCAATTGTTGTCTACTTTTTGTTCTCTCTGGGTTTGTAGTTTGTACCATCACTGTTGTTGAATTTTGGTTATAGGATTTGTTTAATGCATGAATGTCAAATAACATAATTTTGCATCAAATAGCAATACAAATCAGATCACTCAAAATACTATCATTTCCTTCCAATTCCAAAATGTGAACTGTTCAAGATAAAACAGATAGATTTTAGGCACAAAAAGGTTCAAAATGACACAAGATACATCTGCAATCTAACAAGGTACTAGACACTAAACTTCTTTAGGAAATCAATCTCCAAGAGGACTGATCTAAAATCTGTTTGTATAGCAAACTTGGCCTCATTGCTTCCCAAGACAATCAAGCCTTAGCCTCCTCAGCCACTGAAGCACTGGGTTCTTCTTTTCCTTTGAATTCCTCTTCTTTCTCTTTGATTTCTTCTGCAGAATCCAAATCACAACTCACAAGGTTAAAACCTAAATTCATCAATAAAAAAACTACTTGTTATAATATCAGAGCACATTATGACCAAATTGCAAAGACAATTTTTTTCGATCCTCTCAACTCATCCTGCCCTTTCTCACTGAGTTCGCACTAAAGTGACGGTAGCAAATGGTAGACTAGTTTCTCAAGAATGTCAATTGATACAAAGTTTATAGAAGATCTAACCTTCATCATCCTTTGGTTCATCCATATCAAAATCATCATCACCCATGTCTAAGTTCTGCACAACATTTATATATTTTAGTCAGCAAACAATGAACTCAAAGGTCCTGACAAGGGATCGAAGGTTGCAAACTATTGTAACATCGAAAGCTTTCAATTACACACTGATTAGAACATGCTACTCCATTCCTTTCCATAGTCTTTCTAAACCCTAAGACAGTAGAGTCGAGAAGTCGAATAAGCAAATCTGTTACCATATATTATGAAAAGAATAAACAACCAGGAAATGCAAGCAGACTAGGAATCACATAATCAAGGCTACTTAACCTCATAAATTTGCATCTGTCAACCTTGTTTACAGGCCTACATATATATTGTTTGTTTTTGCTTCTATTGCTAGCTATTTTGATGCTCACAATATTAGCACGCCAAGCATGAATTAACAAGCTTTAAGAAGAGAGATTCGATGTTATTAAATTTTGCTTCTTACCGAGAAATCCATGTCGTCAAAATCCATTCCAGCTTTCTCTGTTACAAAAAAAAAGTACCAGAAGAAGAACCCATTAGCAAAGCTACTTAACATAAGGCCATGACTAGAGAAAACACAAATCATATCAACTAAAACCTACCATTCTCCTCATCTTCATCAATCCATTTGTCCCAATCAACTTTGAGGAACACAGGAGGCTTTCCTTCCTGCTTAATCAGCCTGCTCCACCACTTTTTCTCAGCTTTCTTTATAACATAAACAACGTTTCTCACACCAACATTAAACTTGCTCTCCTGAACAAAATCAATATATAATACATTATGTTAACATATGTAAGCATGAAAATTAAATATATAATTCTAAAATAGTCAAGTAATTTCAATGCACCTCAACATTGATCTTATCAAGCAACTCAATGTCAACATCATAAGGAAGCCCATCTTTGGTGGCAGAGAAGATAAACCTCCCATCAGGCTCAAGCTTGAGCTTCACATCCTTAGCATCTGGCAACTCAACAGTGATGTATATCTTGTCAGATCTTTGAGCCCACTTCACAATCGGGTGCCGGCTGCAACATGTAGCAAGAGCTCATCAATACATACAATTTTGCATAAATCTTGAATCCACATTGCCAAAACGGCAAACCCTTTGTAAATTAGTCCCCAGTTCATTGAGGAAAGAACAGATAGGTCACAATCAGCTATGCTATACACATATAGAGTTCTATCTAAGTATAAGTATCATTTTTATCAGCGCAACACACCTTCACTAAAAGAAGAAGTGAGAAACAGGGTACAACAATCACACACAGTGAAGAAGAAGAGCTAAAACAAGATTCTATGAACAACCCAGTTCAGGAATAAGCTAGAATCATCAAGAGAACAGCATTTAATAAAGAAACCATAGTTGATTGCCTCAATAAATCCAATAACATGATCAATGAGCAGGAAGAAAAAGAGGGCTCAAAGAGAATTGGAGCAGGACAAAAGATCTCAAACAGGATTGTGCGCACAGCCCAGTTGAAAATATGCTACAATCATCAAGAAAGCAGGATTCAAGAGAGAGACCATGATCGATTGACTCACTGCATTCAATAAGAAGAAGCAAAAAACATGATCAATGAAATGAAAAAAAGAGGGCTCACCTCATTTTCTGGAGAGAGAATCTGCAGAAACAGAGAGATGAAGAAGACGAAGCTGAATCGTGTGTGTGTGTGTTGTGGAAGACGAAAATGTGCAGAGCGGTGGGGAAGGAAGTGTCCTTCTTATGGCAGAGTGAAGCGGAAGGTGATGGAGTCCAAGGAGCTGCTCGAACGTTCCAGAGACTACAACTGTTCTTCACATTTCTTCTCTTTTCTTTATTTTGTTTCTCAAAAGTCCTTACCATCAAATGAGTTAACAGAATCTGTTAAATGCATATGACGTGGAATTTTAAAAATAAAACACAGCTTACGTGGCCAGTCACGTCTGCTAATGACATAGAATTTTTCACCAAAAAAATAAAATAAAAAATGCAAAGTCTTCTTCTCCGATCTGTTCGTCCAGCCGTCCAGGCAGAGGCAGAGGCGGAGGCGGAGGTCTGTCATTCTAGGCAGAGGTGGAGGTCAGTACATCTCTGGCGTTAAGCTCCTCCAGGCTTTGCTTCTACGGCTCCATCTCCGTCGTCGCTAAGCCTTAAAAGCTCAGTCTTGCCCCAAACCTCAATCGAATCCCCTTTTTGTTCTTCTCTACGCTCGTGAATCCCAGTTCAGATCAACAACTATCTCAGGACTTACATATGTTAAGTTTTTATTTATATA
>JAYMTA010000461.1:0-28333 GCA_036897625.1 Pelargonium cotyledonis | reverse complement strand
GCTACAGGGACCCTAGCCGGTTCATAATCAAGCACAAAATCCTTAGCCACAACCATCTTACTTACCCCGTGTGCAATACCGTCGACCGCCTTCTGAACATTCACATCGCCCGGACCTGTACTTCCAGAAGCCATTGTGTCAACTGCCAACCCTTTCAGTTCCTGCGTTCTTATACCCTTCTGCAACTTGTTCGCCGTCACCAGAAAACTTGCTGCTTCACGTACGCGATTTTGTACCGCTTTCAGAAGAAACCCTAGCCGTCCTAACTTGCCTTCAGGGACAAGACACGCAATTCACGCGAGAGTGCTAGACCGCTTTTCCCTTAAACAAAATATTAAGTTTTTGTAATTTTAATATTTGTTGAAAATGTGGCGATAATTTTACAAATAAGAAAATTATAAACAACAACAATATATATCGTAAATAAGATGATGATAATAAAAAAATTGTTGATTGTCTTATTTTTTTGTCGTAGTGGAAGATTCACGACAATACGGATACTCGTTACTTTCTAGTGTAATGCCAATTGTTAGGCCAACTTATGCTTCTCATGCACATTTATTTATGTATGTATATATATATATATATAGGTGTATATATGTGTGTATATATGTGATGTGTATTTATATGTGATGGTTAATGGCAAAAGGTAGGTAGTGGGTTTGTTTAACTATAAGGAATTGACCTTCAAAATGAAAAATGTTTTTGGTTTTCTAATTTAGGTAAAATTGTAGCTAGCAATTATAGAAAATAAGCACTTTATAAACATTTACATGAATGGCACCTCCTTCTCTACATTAATTGATCATTTTCCGGTGCCGAAAATAGCGTTCGACGGCGACCTCCATGACAGTGACACTTTCTTCCGGCGATGTCGGTGCCAACTGGACTACATAATTAATACCCAATCTTATCATCTCTAGTATTGTCCACGTATATAACTAGTTTGATATTTATTATTACTATTATTATCATCATTTATTTTAAAAAATGATTTATTCATATACATATTTGTACATAATCAATCATATCCAATAAACAATTTCGGAAATCTAGATTGTCATTCGGATGACGACATAATTAAATGATAGTTTTCTAATCATTTTTGAAATACACGTGTGACTTTTATATGTGTACCAATTAATGTAATACACAATCTCATCGCTAAGAAAAATTGAGATTCATATAAATTCTGGCGGTATGTAATTAATCGAACAATGAGTTATATGTCTATACTCTTAATAATTAGTATTCATTGTGAATGCAATTTTGACAAGAACAGTGGATTTACAAGTGTACATCTTGTCCATACTCTTAATAGTTATTATACAATTTTGACAAGAATTGAGGATTTTTCATTTCTAATTTTTTTCTTAATACTCATTATGGCAATTCTTATTTACAAAGTACTATTAAGTTGTTGGGCTATTAATTTTGAAAGAGACATTTGGGTCATTTGAAGTACACATCAACCTTTTTATAGCCCAACTTCAACCTCCTATGAACTCTCACACTCTCAACAGATTCCAATTAATTCTTGGTCCTCACCACTCTTAATATGTGGATCTAATATTCCCAATTCAAAATAAATGCCTTTACTTTTTTCATACTTGATTTATGATTTAGAAAAATTAGTTTGAGATCTATATTAGTGTCACCCATTTGGTAATCCCATTACTACATTAAGTACCGACTGATTCAAATTTGAGTTGAAAAGAAATGCAAAGACAACAAAACTCTCAATGCTTAGTTTTGAGCCTCACCCATGCCAATCAAATGTTGACACAATTGATATTCATACGTGGATAGTTGAATTTGTGGTTGCAAAATGTCTACATAGATCTAGTTATTTTGCGTCTCCAACGAGTTCCAATAAATTGACCGAGAATCATTGCTCTCTATACTTATTATCATTTGTATGCATAATTGGAGGCGCAGACAAATTGGTTGTACATTTGTACTTAATTGCTAATTCATGGCATTAAGTTTTTAATGATTGTGTATGTAATGATTAGTGTACATCATCCACAAATTCAGCAACATTCACTTTCATTGTTATTTGGTTTTGTTTTCAATGGATCTATTTTAAGAAGTTGGCTAATCATTTGATTGACACAACACAACCATTAACACTTGTTCACTTCACATGGTGGCGATATGGATCCGAACCCAAGCACCCGAAACCACATTGTTTAGTGTTTGAGTCGCATATTCTATAGTCGGGTTTGGACATTTTACATGTAAAGCTCAAAACTTGACCTGAAACCCGCATCCCTTTTGACCATTCCAATCCGAAAGCCGAATTGCTAGCTCTAATATATACAAAACTATATTTGTACATAAACACAAAGTTAATAACCCATAAATAAAACCGAAGAATAAGAAGAAAAAAAAAAACATTAGCTTACAAAGAGGTGGATTAAATTTGTATGTATCTCAAGCTTTACTGATTTCTCAATAGTTACACAGTCAAAACAAGACAACCAATGAAATATACAACTAAAAAACCCAAACTTATTTCCCAAAAAATTGCTATTTTGAGTTCATAAAACATCGTACATAACAAAACCACCTAACAATGTACAGAAGCTCAAAAGATCCTCTTTTTGTTCCATTTCTCTGCGAAAATCGCAGATACCTCAGTACGGAGATAGAGTGTAAGGCCTTGTTCAGTAACTCTACACGAGTTTTTGAATAAGGCGTTTACAGGAAGAGGCAAGATGTTCGGCTAACATTCTCCTGTAAGGAGGTTTTATCGGATGTTTGTAACTGAAAAGATGTTTATGTCTGCAGGAGGTGATTTACCGAACATCTACTAAAAGGGATGGAAAAAACAGTGATAGAACTGTACAGTGTGCTATACAGACACGTATAAGGTCTCGAGAACTGCTTTGATTTAGCTGCAAAATAGTGTGTTCTTGTACTATGAGAGGTGATCGTACCTTCCATTTGAGTCGAGTGAAGAAGAACCGGGTGGTCTTGTAGGACCGGATTGTGATGGAGGAGCTGGTAGGGCAAACATAAGTCGGGATGAAGAACTTTCAATTAAACCGGCAACACCAGCAGCTGCAGATTGTGCACTTGAAGGGAGGAAGAGATCGTGCTTTTGATCCTTGTACGCACTCCAAACCTGTAAAATGGATACAAGGACCAAAAATGGATTAAGGTCTATCAACGGAGTTGAACAATCTTACGAGTCATTTATTTCGAGCTCTTTTGCTAACCCTCCAATAAATGATGCAATTTAATTTAATTCCAAAATCTTTTGTCACCACGTCAGTGCGTCACCAAGACTACTAGAGTTGGCAATTTGGACCCGAACCTGCGGGCATCTGAATGTTGACTCACATTTTTGCAAGTTTGGGTCTCATAAAATAGACCCGACTAATTTTCAGGTCGGGTCAGGAAACCCACACCAATCTGCACATCTATGCAAAACCCTCATGAAACCACAGCTCCTCTTGCAGGCGGGGTTTAGTCTTTCAACCCAAATCCGAAAAACCCCGATCCAAGACACAATTTGCCAGCTATAGACTAAACCCGATTAAACCAGTTGGGTGGTTTTAACTAACATCCTAAATCAACATAGTCCTATCTCTCTTCAAATCTCACAATCCTAATCCCATGATACAGTAAAGAAGCTGATTTCCAAAGACTAATCATGGTAAACTTCAAAACAGACTATAAAATTTTGCTTTACTTTCAGGCTTGTAAACTCAAAAACACAAGGGACTAATCGGCAAGGCACTGTAATTAAAAGTAGTAGGATAAACAAAGCATGTCACGAGAAGACTTACATCTGAGGCATTTAGAATGTCACGGACTTTAATGCAGTGAGCCCCTTCTGTTGCAAATGCATGTAAAACCTGGATAAAAAATCAAACTGTATAGTTTCAGAGGTATATCCGAAAAGTGCAGAGAAGAAGTGGAGTTAAAAAAGATACAATTCCACCAAAACAGAACGTAGAAATTATAGTGCAGAAGTTTAGTGCAAGGAAAAGTAGAAACTCTGTTGCAGGCTTGAGATGAGTGTCTATCCTAATGCTAAGCTAACCAAAAGGTCCAAAACCAATTAAATAACATAAGGAATTAAAAATATTCTGACCTCCACAGCAAGCACCCTGCCAATGGCTGCTTCAGATTCGTTCCATTTCCTCTGTGAGCAAAGTCCGTTCCTTCCCCCAGCCCTCCAATCAAGAAGGCCCAAAAGTACCTCAACAAGTCCAACCCTGCATGATTCATGCCAGTTCCTTTACTATTAATTGATGCACGATAGAAGTGGACTTAAGACCACACGGCTATAAGGCAAATTCAATGAACATAGTAAAGCAGTTTAGAAAATAAACCTACATAATCCCTTCTTCCTGATTTTTATTTATTTATTTATTTAATACTAGTTTTTTCCCCTTTCTGAACAGCTATACATAGCACTTGTTTCTATGAATTTCCAAACAAGATGAATACAGGTATTTATTAGTTGACTCACTAGAATATACACAAGTAGATCAGATTTCTTTAATCTAATCTCTTATCAATATACACTTCTTTTTCCCAAATCATAAATAACATTAGACATAAAAACTTATGATCGGATATGATGACTTGACTTGAAGAAAAACATATACTTCTAAGAACTGATACTATTTACCATGTACCTAAATGTAAGGTTTAACCAATTAAGTCACTTACTTGAGTCCTTGTGCAACAAGGGCATCTCTAGCTCGATTCCCAGCCACCACCACACGTTTTAGTGTCTCAAGAGCTAGTATGCTTCCGCCTTGCCACCCTATAGCTTTCATTAGAAGCGGAACAACCTGTAAGAAAGATAAAAATTTGAGTTCTCTACCTATCTGTGAGTGTAAAATCAAGAAATTCAAATTGGATTAGCATTTCCAGAATCAATTTTGTATCACCAAAATCACTCTATTAAGTAGATAATAATCCATTTTAATGGGGAAAAATGTATACCTGAGGTGTTCCTGCACTAGTAGCTGCCATAGCTTCAGCACATATAGTACTTGCCGCAAGTTGATGTAGGACACGTAAACAACTAAGGCGGACACGTTCTTGTGGTGTTTGTGTGGGCTGTGTTGACCCATCATCAGAGTCAAAAGTTTTGTCTGCATAGTTTCCATTATCTGCTTCCCCTGATGCCATTGATCCTCGTCTCCCCTCATAGGCCACCGCAGCAACAAGTTTGGGTACATATCCAAGATATCCTACATGATCTGAAAGTGCAGGGTGTACTCGCAATAATGAAACCAAAGCAGCAGAGAGAAGCAAAGGGAGCTCAGGGTCAACAGTTTGCTTGTCATAATGAGTAGCAGCAATGGACGATAGATACTGATCTAGTAGTCCTTCCAAGAACCTTTTCGGATTTCTGAGAGGAAACTTGGGATCTTTCAGAAACAGCCTGACATAGATTCCACCAACCTGCAAAATCGCGACAATTTGGCTTCACCAAACAGTACATGCATGAAGATATTTTAGTTAGTACATGAGATATATCAGGTGATACTTATACCTGTGGCTCATCTCTCATTTCCTGTTGACCAGATGTTTGCTCAGGTACATCCCAATCAACCACACGGCCTTTCATCTGCTCCCGGTATAGATCCGATGCCATAGTTGAAATTTGCGCAGACAAGGAAGCAGCCATTGCAGGTGTCCACACAAGCTCTGGCGTCTCTGTAGTCTGTTCAAGGGAAGATACAACAGCCTCTCCAGGACCATCCCTAATAACTGATACCAGGCCATCGGGCAAAAACCTAGCGAGTGTTATAGCAACCCTAGGACCATGCATTGGCTGCCCAATAAGCTTCCCCAACAAAGAGGCTGCTGCAGCTCTCTGTTGCAAGGGAATTTCTTCTGCACAAGGTACTTTACTCAGCGACATATAATTGCTAGTCTAAAAAGGAAAGAAAAAAAGGATAAAGAGAATTACCTTGCAAGGGCAAGAGAAGTTCAAGAATGTAGACCACTCCACCATGTTTGGCGGCTGCCCAACCAAGTTCTGCAGTGCTTGCCAGTGCATAAAGAACATGAAGAGCACCTTCACGACAACTTGGAGCAGAATGAAGCATCTGTAATAAAAGAAGGAGACTAGATCCATCGGCAACCATAGCCTCCAAACAGGGGGCATAAGTAGTTAACAGTGATAGCACAGTTAGGCAAAGTTGAGGAATGTTGCTTTCTGATGCAACAGATACAGAAAAGCATTCAAAGATGGGCAACAGCTTCTCTTTAGAAGAAAATATGGATGCCAAAGTTGGAGTGTTAGTCAGTAAGTTCTGCAAATGAAAAAAAAAATGTTAGGGCACGGAGATTAAAACTAAAAATGCACAAGTGGTTATGTAGAAAGTACCTTAAGTGAGGTCAGTCCAAATTGGAGATTCTTCACTAGTTCAAGTTCTTCTTTCTCTGTCACTTTCTCATCAGATTCAGAAATGGAACCATCATGCTCTTGCTGTTCATCAACAGATCCATCCCCCATGTCACCCTGAAGCTCAGATGTCTTAAGGTTTGACCCATTAAGTTCACTATGAGCATCAGCATCCACATCGGCATCAACAGCACACTGGTTGTGCACTAGATATGATATATAATCAACTAGAGCAACACAAAAGGCTTCTGGTTCACTTATCTCAAAGTCTGGTTGGTCGTTGTACACCCTCAAGTAAACATTGCCAACAAAGAGCTCTTTTGATAGTGCTTTATAAGCAAATGCATGCGAGTCTTTCAAATCATATGAGCCATCAGGACCCTGGCTTACGCGTTGCTGATCCACAAATTTCAGTAGTTCGGCTCGGGTCGAAGAATTCCAAATAATCTAAAACCAAAAACAATAGCCATGTCAAACCAAAAATAGTAATTACCCACTACAGAGAATTCCCAATAATCTAGTAAAGAAGACTAATAAAAAATATATTAATATAGGGGTCAAATCCTAACCAGATATATACAACTAGAACTATTACCTCATAATGTTATCAAGATAAAGAAAACATCAATAAAATGCAAAACTCAAAGAAAAACATCTCAGCATAAATCTATAGATGTTTATATATGGCCATTGGTGCCTCCTAAACTTTTGATTAATCATTTTTTTCTGAAGTATACTTTAAGTTATTCACCCGGTTTTTCTATTTAAAAAATCACTGTACTGCTTCTACGACTTACAATATTTATATACACAAAAAGTAGATTAAAAACAGTCCGTCATGCAAGAAAATTAGTCCATAACAAGTTCCAAAGCACTGCATTTACCTCTGGGGACTCCAAATTTGTGTTTAATCTCGATAGTAGGTCTTTAGGTAATTGATCTTTTAGCATGCTAGAAAGTTTAGGAGTTAGCAAAGCTTTAAGTGCATCAGCTGCAGCTGGATGATAAGGTGCTGAACTATCATCGCTACACAAGCCACTAAGCCTGGACAGGGCCTGGCATGCCCGAATAGCATGCAGATTTTTTGCTCTTTGGACACTGACACCAACCCCATGTGATTCTGTTGTATCGGATTCCTCTGCTGTTGAGTCATACTGCAGCAGCAAAGGCAAAAGGTACCTACAATTAAATTTGAAACCGTAAGTTTGGTAATGAAATGATAAGGCTTACCGGTATCATTATATAAGCAATTCAGATCTCAACTATCCAAAACCAATTGATCAGTCAAGAAACAGTAACAAGTAATGGCTTCAGGTATCCGAAGATGAAGATGGAAATAGTGAAAAAATTTATTTGTAAGTGGCATGCAAGAAAGAAGGTGTAAGTTACATCATAATATTAAAGGAATCAGGTAGGGCAAAAAAGACCGACTAGATAGTTTCAATGTACAGACGGTACAGAGGAAGATTAAGCAACCCAGGCTGAACCAACTAAAGGAAGAATAAGAAATAGAAACTCTGTTATGAGAACAGAGATTCAGAAGGATGTAAGAGAGCAAGATATAGGCGCCAAAAAGAGAGGAACCAAAGCCGCCATTACAAAGTAATAAAGCAATATAACCAATACTTATACAAAATAACACGGTAAAGTAACTGACTTACCATAGCACACCAGCCTTTAATAAGGCATCCTGCAATTCAGAGGACACAGAAACATGAGCAATAGTCAGGAGAGCAGCATCAACAGCATCAGGTGCAAGCTCTAGTTCAGTGCAGTGCACAATATCCTCAATCAGTCCACTGATTTCAAGTATGTTAGCTCTGGCACTCTCAAACTGACTCAAAACAGACAAGGTCTTCATAACATTTGCAACAATGATGGCAGATGGTTCATTTGCAGGAGAAGTTGGTTGAACCACACACATGCAACGAGAAAGAAGAGTCGCAAGGATATTTACTCCATCATCCCTCACAAGCTCCTCACCATTCAGTGAAGAAGATGCACATCTAAAGGTAGAAGAACCATGAAGACAGGATAAAACTTATCAAATCTATTCATAAAAGTACAGATAAAAATTCAACAATAAAAGCTGGAGACAATTACGTTAGACACATTAGCTCTGATGCGGCAACAAGGAGAGGCGCTCTATCGGAAGAAAGAAAGTTGTTATCATCCTTGTCCACAGTAATCGCATTAAGCAACATAGGATAACCGGCATACTTAAATGGCTCCAACACATCTCCATATCGTCTGTAAAGGATACACTGTCCTCTCAATAAAAGCAACAACCTCCAAGATTGAGGACCTTGGAGACCTTGCATGGTGGCCTATAAATAAATCACGTTAGAGATGCTTAAGCAGATTTGTAGAAGTAGAAATGATGTATAAATTTTTTATTGCTTGTAAATTCAACTCTCTGAAAACTATAGTAAATGTATATAATACATAATGATGTTTTATCACAATGCAGGATTATTTTACATCAGATCCTGGAAAAAAGTTATTTCAAAAACAAAGAGAGTAAAAAACCCAAGCATACTAATCAAACTTTAAAGTTTAAACTTCCCCTTATAGCCCTAAATGACTCTGCTCTAGAGCATTTGACAGGCAAAACAAGGGATGACAGCTCATAAAATATACCTAGAACACATGTTCAAGTTCATAAAATGAGGGAAATAAAAAGGCATCAAATAATGCAACTGCCATGAGTATAAAATAACACTCTAAAATCCTTGCTTATCAAATAAAGATATGTCAGATTTGTTTTTTAACGTTTGCTTGCTATATAAATCCCTTAAGATATTAGGGCATGAAAATAACTTATGATTCATTGAGTTTTCTCTATGTTAAGCGCGCTTGAAATGATTATTGGAGCCCAAGACTACCTGGAGGCGCTCGTAAGCTTTTTGTACAGCAAGAAACTTATCTCTTCCTGCTGGATTTTTGTCAGGATGATATTTCATTGCAAGTTTCCTATATTGCCGCTTGAGCTTTTCTTCATCAATATTCTCAATCTGCTTGGATATGCTAGTAACTTCCTCCTCAAAAGAATGTTTCTTATTGGCACTGTCACCAGATACATCTTCAGGAGATATCTCTAGTATTTTGCAAGCTTCTTCTTCGGATAGATCCATAGGTTTTCGTGTCAACTCTTCACGCCACATTACAAGTAGTGATTGTAAGAACTCAACATGCTCAACAATTGGCCAATTTGGAAACCTTATCTCATCACATAAGTTCCGTAGGTAATAACGGTGACACCACATTTCATCTCTTAATTGAGGATACGTCACTGGTGGCATAGGAGCATAGTCATACAGAGAATGACAGTGCTGTGACAGTTTCTGGGGAAAATCACCAAGATGCTGCATAACCTGCGGGAGAGCAAAGTAGGATAGACTTGAAGTTAGACTATCATCCATTGTTTAATTAGTCTATCAAGCTAAAACTTAAGTATAATGCAACGAGGCAGCTGAACAATGTATTGCATGGTAAGCCTCCTTTGAGGTTTTCAAGTACCTGACGGATCAGATTTTCTGCTCGCATTTTGTGTGTCCAGATAATTTCTGGCGTATCTGAATCAGAGACCATTGCTGCTGCAAATGCAGCAGGACCACTGCGCTCCAATACATACAGCAATGATTCAGGGAGAAGCCCACCCAATACACTGCGTTTTGCCAATGGCAACGAAGAGGAAACTGCAGCCTCTTCACCACCGTGGAACGCTTGATGCACATGAGTCACCGAGAATAGATGGGCAATGGAGAGAAGATTAGATCCAGGGTATGCCAGAGCAAAATAAAATGCACCTGTAATATATAGTCGTATCATAGCCTTTGGATTTCGAGTAACAACAGCCTTTAGCAATGCAGCAGCGCCCTCTACAATACTAGGTTCACCAGAAAGCATTACCTTTTTCATGGAGTGTTTGGAGAGGAAAAGACGGAAAAAAAGGATTAGCATCTTCTTCAAAGATAGGTATTAGAAACCCACGCAAGCATACAACAGTCTAATATTTAGCGACTCACACACATTAAGAAAATGACTGGGAATTAATAGTTACAGCTAAACCAAACTTTCCTCAAAGCAAATAGCAGTGAAGAAATCCACCTTTTTTTACTGCTGGAAAGTAATACCTATTGATTAAGATATACAATGACAGTAAAATCACTTCCCGTTTTAAAATTTCTGTGATACAAAATGTCTTGATTAATGATAAGCTTCAGGAAAAACTAGGATAAAAGCAGTAATCAAACCCTCCAACACCAGATCATAAATCCAAGGATATGCCTTAATATATAATAAAAGAAGGGTAAGGAAATTACCTGTGCAATGTGGGGAAGGCAACGATGGCTGGACAGGATTCGTTTCACACGAGGAGTTGGGGTCACTATCTCTCCAGCATCATCCAAATCTGAATGTGCAGATACCATGCTATGTAGTATGGACAATGCTGCTTCCCCAATCTGAATACAGAACCAACATCTTAAGAAGTAGCATGACAACAGTAGAAATACAAGCCCAAAGATACAATCCAGTCAGTGAACATAAATAGCTATAAATACAATTATATGATGTGCAGGATAAGTAACTCCACATGATAGTGATCTTTGGTAACCTTCAAGTGCCGTTTGTCCCGTGAAATTTGAATGGCTCCATTAGTATTTTTCACACAATTCATTTATAAAGGACACAAGTGAAGACTGGAGGTATTATGACAAAAAGGACCTACACAAAATCAGCTATGTGTGACAACATAAAACTAGAGGCAATATGTCCCAACAGCAAGAAACAGCTATACTCAAAAGAAATTTGATTGCTGCACGGCACACAAAACTGCAAGCCTATTCTAATAAATAAAACTAAAACAGTGACATTAGAAATTTACAAAAAAAAAAAACTACAATAAATAAACTATTACAAACAGGAAAATATATATTTATAAACAAAAAAAGTAAAAAAAGATAAATCTGAACAAGTGGTCAGTTTTTCTACCAATAGTCTGCATAATAGTATATCTAGCTATATTCATATGCGAACACAGCAATCAGGATAACTTGAATTAAGTATTATGCTTCATGACACCAATACCTGACTTGGTGTTAGAACAGGAACCCGGACAGCTAACGCCCAACGAAGTTCACGAATATCACGTAATCTCTTCCAGTCTATCATCCCAGAAGCCCAGCACCTTGTTGTCCAATCAATATCTTTCTTTGACCAGAACCTTCTGATAGCATCCTTCTCCAATGGTCCCACTTTTTCACCATCCTTGTCAATATACATCCATTCCTTGAGTGGTTCCATGAAAGCAGTAGCAGCTATTAAATTAGACTGCAATGGGATAGCAGTCCTCTCTGAAGCTTCATGAGCTACTGTCAGCAGATCAACAGATAAAACGCACCCACCAACCAGGACACAAGCTTCTACATTTGATAAGACCTTCATCAAAACCTGGGTTCACAATGAGATTTGGCTATTACTGTATAGAAATTATTAGACATGCAAAAGTCATTATAGAACTGGAACATAACTGTTCAATTAAACTCCAGCACAATACGGCCAGAAAGCCCCATCAGTGGGAAAATTAAATAAGTTAACCTCCATTAAGTGGCAAGTGCTCCAACCTGTTTCAATTTATTATGTCAGTTTTAGTCTTCAGATAGTCCAATCTTACTACAAACTTCAGAATTTTCCAACCTTAGTGAGTAATGTACCAGCAGAACAGAGGTAATTGTATAACAAACAATTGACCTAATAGTATAATGTGCGGATATAGATCATAACAAGCAGGCGCAAGAAAAATTGCTGAATGTGAAAGTGAGTTGTTCATGTCAAACAGCATCCAAAACATCAAGATATTTTAAAGCTTGAAAATAAAAATGAGTTACATAAAGTCAATATGCAAATAATAAACTGATGTACCTTCAAAAGAAGGAGGAGGCGGTGCCTCAAAGCTCTATCATCTGTCCTATCCAAGAGAACAGTAATATGGGATGTGCCCTCAAAAGAGCCAATTGTTTTGTGGTGTTGTTCATACACTATTGCCATTGCCCTAGCACATAGCTCTCTAACTGAAAAACCACCTCCTCCACCAAAGCCATCCAATCTCCCCATATCACACCAATCATCAGACGAGCCCAACTCATCAGGAACAGCACCATCTACTGTAAGCCCAGTGTCTGCATCACATAAGAACCGATGATAGAGTGCTCTAAAGAAAGCAACTGGGTCACGCAGAGGAAAGTCCTGAGCCCTCCCACTACTTCCACTCTCAAGAAGCAAACGGAGATAATATTGACCCACACACACTTCTTTTGATAAGCTAGGATAGCTAACAGAGAACTCGGAGTAGTTCCAAGATATCTGTGGCACACCATCTTGCCCAGTCATAATCTCAACCGTTGCACCTCCAGGAACAATATCTTCAGTACGTGCCTTCTCAACATCTAGCTTATGAACCTCAGCTTTCAACGCTTCCCTCAACTCTTGTCTAGTGCGCTCGTTCCAAATTAAATCTGCACGATTGTGATCCAGGCTAAAAGCTCGCCAAAATTCGGGCCAGTTACAGAGTAGTCTGCCAGATCCAACAGGTGTATTCTCCACAACAACCTGAGCAGGAGCTGGAAGTCCTGTGTCCTGGCTACCAAATCCATTGGCATCTGAATCAACGGTAGTTGAGGCATTGGATTCAAATGCATTAAGTGAATTCATTGCTGGAGAATCTACTGAAGCAGCAATAGCTGAATGATCGTTTTGTTGAAACCCTGTGGAGGACACTTCACTGATCAAATTTTCACCAGTATGAGCAGCAGAAGATTGAGTGGTTGAAGCATGCCCAAAACTTGGATCTACAGCAGCTTTCTGATAGCTATCTGTTCCATTGAAGGCACCAGGGCCTGCCTGCCTTGTTGGATCACCAACTTCATAGTTATTAGAAGGTAAGGAAGGATCTTGAGATATTGTCCCTCTCCCGGTATGACTTTTTCTTTGCTGAAGTAAGCGCCTCTGTTTCCGACTGGTCAACGATCCTTCTTGATTCACATCTTCAGATAGTACTCCATCAGAACGGGTATGCAGATAAGCAACAAGCCCTGGAGGGAGAACTCTGGACAGCAAATCTTCAGCTGGCTGATATGAATCTGCCCACAGAGCAACAAGCTGCCGACTAACCTCACGCCGCTCGCCAGCAGGGAGATAGAATGCATGCAACAAATGCCTCACCAATGCACCATCGCGGAGAGCAGCACCACGCATAGACTCTGCTGCAATTGCATCTTCCTCTGCAATTGTACGCATAATCACAGCAACTGTTTCCCTAACACTTTCAGCAGGATGTCCAAACAATGCAAACAACCGGCGCTTTAGACCAGCCACTTGCCGTAACAATTCAACAAAAACTGTATATTGGGTAGTTTCACCATGTGGGTCGCATATCATTGCCTCAAGAACTTCAACAACAGCCATAGACAACAATGGTGATATGGAAATAGGCCTCAATCTGTTGACAAGGATGCTAACATAACCCTGATTAGCAAACAGTACGGACTTGGTGTGCATAATTGTGGCATGCCGCTCTCCTTTAGAATCAGTCAGTATATTCGTATCTCCTGGACCCCCACCTATAAGTACAGCAACAAGCCCTGCAGCCTCAGCAGCTACACCCTCTGAGCCATTTCTAAGTAAACCCATAATTCTACCAACAGCTGCAGGAAAGGACATGACATGTGAAGCTGCACTTCTGGAAGCCAGCAATCTACGTAGACATGCAATGAAGCCCATCACTGTTGCAGCTGCCTTAGGCGAAGGAGGTGGCAAGGGAGGGGACTCTGGAGGAAGATTAGGGGTAGCTGGAAGCATAGTTATTAAGGCCATCAAAGTGACTTCTGGCACCTCAATGTTTGGAGGCACTCCAGTATATAAAATACAAGCATTAAATTCCCTCATTCTACGCCATAGTTTAGCTCTTGATCCAGGAACTGAACCACCTTCAGCAACAGCATCTTTGGCAGCTGCAGCTAGATGTTTCAAATGCATGGATGCACCCTCCATATCACTTACTAGGTGTTGTTGTCCAAATTGTAATTGAACTCTCCCACATGGCGGATCAATACGATGGCCAGGCATTGTCAGCCTGGGTAATACAGGTACAGCACACTGACTCTACAGAAATTATACTCAGGTCAATCACACTAAAAACTTATCCATCACTAACAGAATACAACGGTCCAGCTAGTAATATAGATGTGAAGCAATTAAAGCATAATGTTAGTACACAAGTAAAACCAATACATATCTAGAGAATACCATCCACCTACTTCTGTTTGCAGCATATCCCGGACTGCGGCAAGTAAGCTATCACGAGAAGTGCTTGCATAAACCTATGAGCAATGATAGTGTCATAAGACATTAGGAACCTAACTTAAAGTAAATCAGAAAATCAGAACGGAGAGAGCAAATACTCACATGGATGGGGCATCCATCATTGAACTCAATTGCAAACATCTGAGGCTATTCAGCGAATCGAACAAGAGAAGTTAATGCAGATAACGGACGAACAATAACAGCCTGTACACATCTAATAAAAATTCTTACCATTTCATATTAATCCAATACACACACAACAAGTAACTGGCACAACATCAGACAGTCTCAAGCATGCATTCCAACCACCCATCTTATACTCCAGAACTGTTCTTGTGTTTTATATAAGTTCCGTAACATTTCATAAATCTAACTGCCTTTCCATTTCTTGCTATAGCCCATTGCCCCATTCCATATCACAAGCAAGTTCATTCTAACAATTGCATATAAGTCATTAGGGAAAGAAAACATATTTTAGTAGAGAATATATTGCGAAAATCTGATTTCTCTTAGCTCATAATGAGAATCTAAAAAGGATGCTAGAGACAAATCAAATATTTGAATATTGCATTAGCCAGATAAATAGCAATTCTATTCTACACCCACATGTCAAAATCAACTTCTGCCCACTCCCTTTCTTTTCCTAGCGATAATTTTAGGAGTACCAGACTTTTTTTTATTTTAGCCTACTACAAATAAGTCTTTATTACATAGGTTGATGCCTATGCATATCTTCAAAAAAAGCGACTCCAATTCTGTGGCACCTATATAAATCTAGATATATACAGAAAATTTATAATAAAAAAATTCACCAGCTTACTTCATAGTTCTCGGGACGCCTTTCGACAAGTGAAACCTTTGTAAGAATCAGTTGCCGAGATACAGCATCACCATGCTCCCCAAGTCCACCTTTTGGGCCAACTGTCAAGCTTAATCCTGTAACATTTAGAGTCCCATGAGCAGCAGACCGCAACCTAGTCACAGTCCAGCCACCACAAGGGGTTTCTTCTGCACCTACCGCTTCTTTGGCTGTATTCCAAAAATGCAACAAACACTGTTGGGAGTGCATGAAAATGGATAGCAATAAGGAAATATATAACATAAGTGGAATTTATAATGAGATACCCCTTCGTTTTATATACTCTGCTGCTGTGACTGGTTGAGAACTATCCACCGATAGTGACAACCCAACCATGGATTTAGCAGTTTTTGTCTGCAGAAAAAATTCAGCAGTACAGTTATTGATGCGAAAAATTTTCCTAAAACAGCACTATCCAAATGCAAACTACTTAAGAAGTAAACATCAAGGTGTGGAAAATATACCAAAGCTGATACAATTGCAGCATTTGTAGTCCCTGAACCAGCTTGGAATGCTTTAGATTTTCTTCCATACAGAGGGCACAGTATAAAACCTCCTCCATGAGAAAGGAGAACAATGGCAGGGGAATCCATATCTCTAAAATCCAGACACCAGCGAAGGTCTCCATTTTTTAGCTCAATGACTTCAACCCCAGCATAAGTAACTTTCAATTTCTATACAAATCATAAGAGAGTAAATCAAATACATTACCCCAACTACCAAATACTTAATGATAATGAGGCAGATAGTTAGTCTTTGTGTGTGTGCAAGCGTGCACGCACGTGTGGCGTCATAGATCTTAATGGGGTGAAATAGCTTTCCAAAATACTCCTAAACCAATTCAAAGAACTTAGATGTTAATAAATGAACTGTTCATCCAATACTGAACTTAGAGATGAACTGGAGCACATCTTGTTAGTTACTAGTTTGATCTCTTTTTTTCCTATGGTGTCAAAAGTTATGTAGCTTTGAAATGAATACCCAGTTTCATTTCTTCAAGCCAATGCTATGCTACAGTTCAAGCTAAAAATGAAAGAGAAGTAGCTTTCCAAAAGTAGATTTTTCACAGAACTTAGAAGATATTTGATGAACTGTTCATTCACTACTGAACTTTGAGACAAATCGAGCAAGTCTACTTAATTACCCTTATGATTTTTTTAATTTTCTCTTTCTTTTCCCATGATGTTGAAAGCTGTGAAGCTGAAAAATGAACAGCCGATTTCATTTCTTCATACCAATGCAACAGTACTAGCCAATAACCAAACCAAAATTCCTATCTTTAACTACCAACTCCCAGACAGTTAACTACCAATCACATTCCCAAATTCACAAGTAAAGCAAACAACTTACCAAAGGAATCCACTCCGATGTCCGCCTCCGGAGATGAAGAACCGGAAACTCCCCAACTGGGCTCAACCTATTCCACCTAATCCTATGAAGCTCCGTCAATATACTAGCCCTGTACCTGGAAGAGAGCTTCATAGACTTAAACTTGCCGCGCCCATCAGTCCTGACGCTGATATTGAACTCATTAGAATTCTCGTCGCGGCCCAGAATCGGCGTCGCGCCCTCAAAATCAGTAGCCACATCGTACGAGTTAGTGACGGTGAGTGTAACTGGGTCCAACGTGACAATCGCAGTCGCCGAGATGCACAGAATCCGCTTGTACCGACCTCGCCACGAGTGCTTAACGATGAGGTAGCGAGCAAGGTACTCAGGCTCTTCTAGAGGAGCAGAATTGGGAGCGTTATTATTGGAGGAGCTCATGGGAGGAGGGGGAGGAGGACGGGGCGGTTGTCCAATTCGAGAAGGCGTCACAGTCGCGTCAAGGTACTGTAAGGTGTGGCTGCGAGGCACATTGCGAGAGCCGAATAAGAACCAGAGTCCCGCGCCGGCTTGCGACGGCACCGCCGGAGACCGAGACTGGTTCGCCCCCACGTTTTTTTTACGGTTCTCCGATTGGATTGGACCGATCAATGGCGTCTTCAAGAACCCTAATTCTGGTCATCAACGAGAAGAAAACGAAGATTGAGTAAAAAAAATGGATCAAAATTGATCAAATCGTTTGGTTCGTCGGAGATTGAGATCTGAGAGGTGGTTGATTGAGGATTGAAGTAGTGAAATTTAGCTGGAAAATGGATGGAATTGAGGGTTTGATCGGAGAAGGAGACAGCTAGGTGTGTGAAGAAAACGATCTGTTTGTTTTGTGCTTCGTTGTGAGCCGAATCCGATACTGAGCTGTGTCAACACAAGTGACACTTTTGTTTTTCCTTATCGTTACCTGCCTGTGAGACAAAACTTCAATTTCACGGTCGGACCGGATTTCACATTACTTGTTCATTGTGCAAGTTTTTTTTTTTTTTTTTTGTGGTACCATGCAAGCATAGTTATTATCAAAGTACTTAATTCGGAGTAACGTTTTATGTTTCAAACATTATACAAAATAACGTGTTTATAACAGTATATAACATATTAGTTATTTTATTGATAATTTTGTCAAACTGCAACGCACAAGATGTATCACATGCTTTCACAGATAAGCAACTCCTTACTCGAGCGACCTTTCCTTAGCTTGGGAACCTTCTTCCTTGGTCGGGCAATCAAGGACGAGTCTTCTTGACCTAATTTCCAAGCTTTGACCAACAAATTGTTGAGTCCAAGAGTGTCGACATCCAATTGCAATCACTTGTTTTCTTGACTGAATTTTCTTACGCACTCGACAGTCGACACTATATTCAATTTGTTTCAAAATAAGTATGCAATTTTCTTTTTAGAAGTTATTTGTCCACAATACTAATAATAATAGATTAGACGAAATCATTTGAGTTTGTTACCCTAAATGAGTACAATGGATCAAAAGACTTTCTTGCCCTAAAACCAAATCCCCATTTTAGGGCACACAAAATTAATGAGACATTTACAGTTAGTTGCCGTACTCTAAATTCTAATCACAAGACACAAGGACAAGTAAAGCTAATTGGTAATTAGAACAGCGAGACACATTAGGACTAACGAAAAGCAACTCGATAAGAACGCATTTTTCGGCCCGGCCCAATCAGGCTGCGGCCAACATTGCCAGTAATCTCATGAACATTAACTTTTCTCTCAACTAAAGAAAAAAATATTCCAATAAAACTAACTCCATGATGTTTATTTTGCATTCAACAAATGAACACGAGAAAGTACATGCTCATATATAGAAAAAATGAGACAAAATGGTGAGACCTATTGGCTTAAACTTAACCGGCTTACCTAACCGGTTGCTGGTTATAGTGATTTTTCTTCTTTTTCTTTGCTGCAGCAAGCCTTGCACTCCTTGCTGCAGCCTCACTTGCAGCTGCTCGAGCAGCCCCATCCATCTCTTTACTCGACTTTTTCTTCTTAATCGATGCCATTTTCTTTAGCCGCTCTTTCACATCAACAGCAGAATTATCTTCTGTCTTCTCAGGTTCGACGGGTTCTTCTATTCCATTTGTGGCATCTGTCTGGTCCTGAGATTCTTTGGTCTCTTTTGAAGTTTTATCCTTCTTTTTCTTCTTTCTCGCACTTTTGCTCTCCCCAGGGGCGTTTTCTTTCTTTTCAACCTCTCCGTTGAGGTTATCTGTTTTCTTCTCTTGTGCAACGCCTGCAAAGTGAGAGGGATTTCACGCCGTACAAGAATTATACAGCAAATCAATAGAATCCAATGATATAGAACTACTGCTATGCTCAGATATTTCAAAACCAGATGCAATAAAGATCTCTTGAACAATCTCAAACACAACAAATCAGAGAAACAACCCCACAAAGTAGAGCCGGCAATTCGAGTTTGGGTCTTTTTTGGGTGCAGGTTGAAAGACCTAACCCGGACCTGACACCCTATAGGCATGTGTCCATATGAGATTCAGATTGCGAGTCAGGTTGTGGGCTTCTATAGAAAAATGTGTGGACTAGTGTGTGTTAGCCTGACTCTAACCGCACTTTTCTCATGGAAAACCCGACCTGACAATTAATCAGGTATTCGAGTCCATTTTATGCAAAGAATGCGGGTCACAATCGAGGCACTCACAGGTTCGGATTTGAATTGCCAAATCTTTTACAAGTGATAGAATTTCTTTTTATACCTTGGTCAGTGCTCTCGTTTTGGGAAATTCCCATTTCTGCAAGCATAGCTTCAAGTTCTTCTAGCTCCTTTTTCTTCAATTCCTTCTTTGAGAGCTGCCTCTCTGCATCTTTAGGTGGCAAAGAAGGCTCAGGAGGCATCTTCACTGCTGGCTCTATTTCTATTGGTGCCTCAGACTCATTTTCATGTTCATCCTCGACATCATCATCATCATCATCAATACTCTCATCATTGTCAGATTCCTGTAATCAATAATCAAATGAAAGTAAGATCACTGAATCTAACACAAGGTAAAATAACATATTAGTATATCATTACTTATAAGTCACAAAGATTAAGCCACAGCAAAAATCAATGTATTTTAATACCATTGACAAATAATTTAACACATACTAAGTTACAACAAACTTTCCATTATCTTCTGGTATATTTTTTCTACGCCAGCCAATTTTAACTATCCATTATTAGTCCGAACATTGAAATCTAGTCTTCAGATTAATCCCCTCTAATACATCAAAATATTGCTGAAATATATGCAACAAGGAGCATAAGGAGGTATTATATCCAAGCATGGTTTAAGTTGCTACTATCAACAAAACAAGAATTCAACTAGACCGAAAACATATCTCCTCTTATCAGTAGAGACCAAAAACATGTCCCATACAAACACAATTCAAATTTTAAAGGTCTTCAAAAGCTACAAGAGACAAAATTTTGTGTCAGCTAAATTAGATACTTGATGAACATGTGTGAACTCCAAAGGATCGAGAAAATTGCTGTACAACAAAAGAACCAAACAAGGAAATAAAGCAACATATCAACATAATCCAATAAAATTATGATAAATTCTAATGGATATTATATAGTTTACATCCAGAAGCAGAATCTCCAATAGCACTTAAATTGATTTCTACATCCTTCAAGTCATATCCATTAAACTACATTCACCACTCACCAAATTTCCCATGCTAAAATCCATACAATCACAATTTTTCATCTCTTCGGATAAAGCATCACAACAAATTATCATTGAACATTTCCAATTCCTCAACTAAAATAATCATATAAATGCTGAAACCCTGAAATTCAAATCATGCCCACAAACCACAAAACAATTGAACTCATCAACATCACCAAAGCATCACAAAACAAATTCAACTTCACAATACCAACAAAAGCACCATAGAAAAACAATTAAAAAAACTCATGTGCATGTGTATGTGAACTATATACCCCAAATTAGCACAATTGAACTCACCAACCATGCCCAAATCATAAAAAATAATAAAATAATAAAAAAAATAACCCAAATTCAACATCACATACCAACAAAATAATCACAAAAAACAGTAACCAAAATTCCCCACAAAAATAAAAACAATTCACCAAAATCCTTACCTCAACAGCATGCTCACTCACCTTGGCCTTATCCTCCGGCGGCGCGTTGGTGGCGTAATAGTCGTCATCATCTTCATCGTCCACATCCGCCCACAACTTCACAGTGAGTGGAGCCGGTGACCAAAACACCTCCTTCTCCTTCTGCGTCTTCGACGTCCCCTCCGACGGCTTCTTCTTCTTCTTCAAGCTCCCGAGCGCCGCAAACACATTGGAGCTGTTCAAAACCACAGACTCGTCTCTCCTCCCAACTCCCGCCATTGGAGCTGTTCCAAAGCAGAAAAAATCGGGAACGAACACGAATCGATTGAGATTGCGATTGACGAATTGGAGATTCAGCTATCGGATTCGATGCGGCGATCGGTGCGGATTGAGAGAGAGCTAAAACAACGACTTGTCGGTTTGGTTGGAGGTGATGGAGATTGAGAGAGTGTCAATGGAGAAGAAGAAGAAGCAGAGAACAGAGAGAGAGGAGAAGTGACGAAATGAGCCGTTTTTAAGACAAAATGGTCGGTTTTAGGGCACAGATGGCTCTGGTTTTGAGACTTTTAGATTATTATATATTTTTCCTAATTACGTTATAATCTATTTTTCTTTTAAAATAAAAAAATAGTTTTGACTCAAAAAAAAAAGAAATTGAAAGCCGACTATAAACCGATTTGAATTAAAACTGACTAGTTGTGTAAATGTGTTTTGTTATTGGTCAAATACGTGCTATATGAATCAATATAAACAAAACATGTATAAAAACGTATTTAAATATTCAACAACATAACATGTCAATTATGTTGACGTGTTGGTTTTACCTGAACGAGACACGGTTTGATTGTGTGAATTGCAATGGTTGTAACTTTTGTAAATTGCCATCCAAAAAGCTATTGCTAGTCTTGTTGATAATACAATATGATATTTAATTACTAGTTAACATAATTGTGTTTTTTTTTTTTGAAACAATCCGAAGATATCATTGATAAACAGAGGTTACAGCTTAGAAAACTGAAACCCGAAACCAGACAAACATCTAGAAGTCCATACAATGAACCCCAAATAGCTGATCATAACCCACAGACCAAAACTAAAACCATACGAAACTAACCACCCAAAATAGCAAATCAGATCCTGACAAACTAAGGTCCTAACGCGAGACCCCAGCCAGCTATAATAGGCTACCCACTAAGGACTGGCAACCAGCCCCTCCCGGAGCCCCCACGCTCTGGCCCTACCGACCCACTACTCTCTCGGGCGGACCATCTCCGCATGGTCCTCTTGATTTTTCCCCACCCCAACTGCACCTCCTTCCCTGATGCCGCAACCGGGACCCCGGCCGCCTCTGGCTCCATTTCCGGCTCCACCACTTCGACCCCACTTACCTTCCTCCTCGCTCTACCGGATTCGTACTACCGCCATTCCTCCGAGACAGAGCTGCCACCGCCCCTCTACAGCCTCCGCCGCTACAGCCCTCCCTTCTCCCCCAATCCCGTCCGCTTCCGCCAGCTCTCCTCCACCAAATGCCTAGTCGAACCGCTACCGCCGCACACACAAAAGTGGGAAAGTCCACAGAGCTTCGCTGTTAGGGTTTAACAATAGGTTTACTATAGCATATACTATTAGTTTCACTTATGAAACCATGTAATAGGTGTAGACTAATAGTTTCTTAGCACTATACTTTAACTGTTAACATAATTGTGTTTAATTTGTAATATTTAACCATTTTTATATGTCGTGACAAGCGTGTTGGGATGTAACTTATGACACGGGTTATTTCGCGTCATTTTAATCGTGTCATCCCGTCTTATTCAGCAAAAATGTTAAATGCATTGCGTTCAAATGCAAACACATTTGCGCACTGAAGTTCAGTGTTTCATCATCACAACTATTAACATGGGATCCATTTTTACGGTTTTTATACCACGGTTTGATCGGGCCCGTACATTCGCGGTTGGCATTTTTAACTTATTTTACCACACTCAGACTAATACTTATTCGAGATTTGTTCACAACTAAAATTTTCATCTCTCCTCATGGGTGTGTTGAGAGAATAAATGTATTATTTATTCATTTATAAAATAACACTTGCTCATATAGAACTTCCCTGAGAGACTCTGAAACATCTCAATTCGAATCCAAAGCGCCAACTCTACTTGGAACATCTCTGAGCTGCCAGAGAGTAGAAACCCGCAGATTATGCTCAATCTGCGCCTTCTACAACAACCTAACTTGACCCGACCTGAAACATGCACCTACTTTACTATACGGACTAGGTTATAAGATTGTGTATTTTCCACCCGAATAGATAAAAGTCCGACCTGCTGAGTCCATCATAGCAAATGCAGTAGCGAAGATTCGGGTCAAAGTAAGGCTAAACCAGTCGCAGCTAGAGATTGTCTCCTGAGCTGTGACTATCTAACATGTTAAGCAACTTGTAAGCCTCTTCCTCCAAGAATTTGAAAATGTTCTATAAGCTCGAACTTACGGTTTCTCTCGTGTTGTTCAACATGAAAACCGCAAGATCCTAAACTCACTACCAACCCTAACCTCCACTAAAGGCAACACTCAATGTGAAGCTAAAACTCGCCAACGAAAAGCAATGTCCTAATTTCCAATAATGCGAATCGTGATTACTACTAGCATCGAGAACGACAAAAGTTCATAGTCAAGTCAACACATAAAAGAGATTATGCAAATGCTAATGTAGAAGGAAAACGCACTGCTAAAGATTCAATGAAAATGAATTTCTTTTCCTTTCCTCTTTTCCAAACTAAAGCAACAGTTTCCTGTTGAGCCATCTTCACAGTAAAATTAAGAAAAAACAGTTTCCGATGTTTATTACGCATAAAACAAATGGGCAATAGAAAGTACATGTTCATATATGTGAAATAAAAAGAGAATATGGCAAGAACTAGCTGATTTAACCGGCTTACCGAACCGGCTGCTGATTGTAGTGATTTTTCTCCTTTTTCTTTGCTGCAGCGAGCCTTGCATTCCTTGCAGCGGCCTCATTTGCGGCAGCTCGAGCAGCTCCGTCCATCTCTTTACTTGATTTCTTCTTCTTCATTGATGCCATTTTCTTTATACGCTCTTTCACGTCAGCGGCAGAATTCTCTTCTCCCTTCTCTGATCCATCAGTTTCTTTTGTCCCATTTGCGTCAGGCTGATCTTGTGACTCTTTGGCTTCCTTCAGGGTTTTATCCTTCTTTTTCTTCTTCTTCGAACTTTTGCTCTCCCCAGGGACATCCTTCTTTTCCGTCTCTCCATTGAGGTTATCGGTTTTCTTGTCTTGTGCACCTGCACCTAAGACGAGTTTATGTCGGGTAAGAACTGTGCATTTAGTGATATTGATTCCATGTACAAAGAATTGTGAGTAGTATTCTCAAGTTCATACTAAATTTTTTAATGTCCGGCTACCACATTGGGTGCCGACTAATCTGGATTTGAGCCAGAAAACCACAAGGGCAACAAAACCCTCCATTCGAGTTTTCACGCAGTTGCATTCCCGGAGAGGCTGAGACTTGAACTCAAGACCTCAGTTTAAGCTAGAACAGCCCCTGCTAGTCGATCCTACAGCTGGAAAATGGGCCAACGACCATCACTGATAGGCCCAATAGTACCAGGCCTGGGCTGGCAAAAAGTGACCTAATAAACATGTTGGCATTTTTTGGCATGGCTCCCCCGGCCGGGGTTTTCCTAATTCCGGCCTACAACTTGCTAAATGAGCAGCAGCCCGCATGCCTTCACTAACCCAGGCCGGCACGACAAAAAAATGGCTCATTTGCAAGCAAGCTATAGCTAGATCCATGTGGTCGATGTCAATTTGATACCAAATTATTATTACCACTGGTCTCACCTTGGCCCCTGCTCTCAGTGTTGGCAATTCCCATTTCTGCAAGCATGGCTTCAAGTTCTTCGAGTTCCTTCTTCTTCAATTCCTTCTTGGAAAGCTGCCTCTCTGGATCCTTTGGAGGCAAAGGTTGAGGAGGCTTCTTCACAACTGGCTCCACTTCTGCTGGTAGCTCAGGTTCATTTTCATGTTCTTCTTCGACATCATCATCATCAACTTCATCAAGACCTTCATCACTCTCGCTTTCCTGGATTCGAGAATCGAGAATCAAATTAATAAGATAATTGAATTCAGCCCAAGGTAAAATGAAATCTCAAATAAAACCTCGTAGGCATCAATCAACAACACTTCAAACTAGCCATCATGAAGACTACTGTCCAGCCAACCATTACAAATTTGCCAATCCCATCTCCCATTATTTTATGAGATGGCCAATAAGTATCAAATCAACACAATTTGTGGACATTCAAGGATTTCCATAAGCTACACGACATAATTAATGCCTGACTTGATTCGTTTCTCAATTTAATTAAAATGATTCTGAAAAGTTCTAGTGACGACAAAACACAAAATCTGGACATAACGACAATAATATAGTAGAGCATACTAAAAGCAATCAATGTAGAGATGTTTTACACGAGTGTTACATAATGTAAATGGAGTATCACACTCAGAAAGATACAAGACACAAAAGACAGATGTGAACTTTGTGTGATCAAAGCTATTGTCGCGTAACAAAATATTGACCAACAAGGTAACAATGCAATTGGATTCATACAACACGACAATATCACCTTTTTAAGTTCCGTTACTCACTAGTTTATAGTGACCAACAAGGAAACTGAATCTCACAATCCGAAAGTATCAGATTTCTAAATTCCGTTACTCCAATGGTATATGCTAAGTCATATGTTATAGGTATTACGTCCACAAATAGAATTTAAGAAATATCATAAATCTAATTGCAATGATAATATTAGAGATAATGGCACTGATTAATACACACTTCATTATCATGCACGTAAGGCATCAAACATCCCAAGCTAAAGTGCAATATGACTAAACACAACTAAAAGACAAATAAAGATTCTCAGGGCAATTTCATAAAAGCATAGTAAATTATTTCATTTTATGGGTAACGCATCATCATTATTTACCACTAAACAATCCAAATCCATCAATAAAAACACAATCAGCTAAGCGATTTTAACATAAATTCACCACACAACTTCTAAAATTATGCACTTCAAATCACCACACTAAAGTTCCACAACCTACACAGCTCACTACAGCACCATTTCTTTATAATACAGTACCAAACTCCGATCATAAGCTTGCCTACATAGGCATAAAAATAAGCCACTGAGCTCCTAACTCATATACCTATGTATAGTAAATAGAAATTCAAGCATGTCTACAAGCAAATAATGCATTACAATTCACCCCCAATGTAATACCAAAAAAGTTGAAAATCAAAACTTCAAATTCAGAATCATCAACAAACAATAATTGAATTCACTAAAAGAAAAACGATTCCAAGCATGTCTACAAGCAAATATATATCAATTCAGTACAAATCACAACACGAAGAAATGCTAACAAAGCTAAGAATTCAAACTCAAAATTCAAGATCATCAACAGTCAATAACAGAATTTACTCAAAACACTAACTCAAGCATGTCCACAAGCAAATATACATGAGTTCATTACAAATGACCAAAAACAATGTAAAGTCAAAATGATAATCAAAACTCAAAGTTCAGGATCATCACCAAACATTAACTGATTTAGCTCAAAAACGACAGTTTCAAGCATGTCTAGAATTCAGCACAATTCACAAAAAGCAATGCAGAGCCAAAAAAGAAGAAGGTAACTCGAAATTGAAGATCATCAGCAAACAATAGCCAAATTCAGTCGAAACAATTTCACCAATAAAAAAAGCCTCACCTCAACAACATTTTCACTCTCCTTGACCTTGTTCTTCGCTGCCGCGCCCCAAACTGACTCCGGCGGGGCAGTGGTGGCGTAATAGTCATCATCGTCCTCATCGTCCACCTCAGCCCCCGACTTCACCGTCAGTGGCGCCGGGGCCCAGAAAACCTCCTTCTCCCGCTCCTTCTGCGACTTCTTCTCCGAACCTTTTCCCTTCGACGTCCCCTCCTTGTTCTTCTTCTTCTTCAAGCTCCCAAGCGCCGCAAACACATTGCTGCTGTTCAAAACCAGGGACTCGTCCCTCCTTCCCCCTCCAACCATTTCCAATCTTGCCGCAGCCAAACGGAGCTTCTATAGAGGACACAATCGGGAATGGAGGTTGGATTGTGATCGGCGAATTAGGGTTTCGGTGATCGGATTCGGGAAGGAGAAGACTGAGATCGAAGAGCGAGCTCGATCGAGACGATCTGGGAGAAGAAACGAGAGACCAAAACGAATCGTTTTGGTGACGTCACAGAGAAATATGGTGTTCGTCTCTGACAGTGTGTAGGAGTATTTATATACTCCCTAACCCCGTGGGAGATACGTTTAAAATTTTAAGGGTAAAACTGTAAATTGAATTGATAAAACAATAGAAACGGCATTTAAGCCAATAAAATTATCCATGTCACATTTTTTAATTTACAAGTATTCTGCTAAAAAAAATTAAGTTTTAAAATTTGAAGTTTGATATGTACGCGTTTAATATATTTGTCATGTTGTCCTGTTAAGTCAAACTAACGATCAGTGGCCCCAACATTGGGAGTATAATGATCTTTAAATTTTATTAGTATAGAAAACTGACGGAAGTTTGAGAACTTCAAAATATTTGAACTATTATTTTGATACGTGCAAGGAGCGTGTGGGACAGGACTCATGTTTGAAAAGATGCGTGTAGGATAAAGATCATATATATATATTGCCTTTGCGAGATGAAATTGTCGTCAACCGAAGCAATATTACACCAGACACCTTGAGGAACTTTGTCTCGTCAGGGCGCATCTAAGTTTTCCCAAGTCTATAGGATACGCCCTAGCTAAACTTCCCCTCCTCACACAAATACTAGGATATTACCCGAAATTGTAGATTCCTTTATAGGGTCCTCACTCTACAACTCTTGAAGATACGTGGAGGTTCCTAAACTTACTCGGTACCCACATATGTCACAACCAAAAAGCTACAACTCAATCATCTAGTTGGTCCTTAAATCAAAACCTACTTCATCAATGATCAATCACGCATCATCGTGTCATCAACTTGGTTGTATGTATAACTAATATCATCTTATTTGTAAGATGAAATTAATATTTGAAAATATCGCCTAGGTAAATTTTGTCAGCAGTCTTAATCGGCTGCTTATCGTGTGGACTATCCCGCTTTCGTGCGTGTGTTGCTAGGGGTTTGGAGTGCAGGCGTTCGGCG